>SNQJ01S0026493.1:220080-251014 GCA_010110895.2 Picea sitchensis | reverse complement strand
ACAAAAAATCCAACCATGTTAAGGGTTGGTGTGGCTCAGGCCGGGTGCGATCCCCGGGTGATTTTGATGGCTTAGATGCCCCTGAGTCGCGGTTTCTCAAGCCACAGGTTAATCGCAGGTCCTACACAAATTAACAAACAAAATATATATATATATATATATTTATATATATATATATGTACATACGTATAATATAATTGTTGTAGATATATTTAAACAAAATATTTACTTATCTTACTTATGTACATGATTTGCAAACTGCAAGTTCTAATCTAAACTTACGAAAATCAGTGTGAAAAATGATTTCTTATAGGAATAAGATAAAGAAAGCTCATAATTTTTATTTTTTTTTCCTTTATAAATCTAAACTAATATGGAAAAAATACTATGAAACAGAAATGTGTGGATAGTCAAAAGATGAACCATACATTCGTGTTTCAGTGATAAGTAAATGATAGAAAAACATAAACCAGCTAACATGTTAGTGAGTTAGTGATGTGTATCCAAGCATCTGCATGATTAAAGAACGTCCAAGTACCATGTCCAAGAGGGAAACCTGCAATAAACCTTAAGACTGTTCTAAATAAATCCAGAACAATGTGTTGGAAGTTTGGGTTTTATTGACTAAAGTGGAGACACCAACATAAACCTGTAATCTCATAATTATAGATGATTACTATAAGATAAATATGAAATTAACCTATACACTTCGTTTTTCAATTAAAATTGAAAGATAAACCCTATTGTTTTAACTGAAAATATGATCAGGGAATTTATATTTTGAGAAGCAAATTATAGATGGTATTTAATATAAAAATCTTTCTCATCACAGATCATTTAATCTAAAGATATTAGATATATATATGTAGCATCCTTAACAAAACATAAATGACAACATTAATAAACAAGAGGCTAAAGCCAAAATGAATGAATGTTGTTTCATTAAGCTCTGGAATTAATCATCCATCCTTTGCTCTCAGCCAAGATGTCCCCTATTACAAAATACGGAGTATTTAAAGAGTTAATGTAATCTAAACATCATATCTTCTAAGATAGGATCAGATCTCAAAAGGATCTTAAAAGTTAGAAAGATAGAGGGTCTAAAAAAAGCCACTCAATAACAAACTAGATCTTCAAAATTATGAAAGTTTTGTTTTGATTTACAAAATAAGCCAAAAGAGATGGATAATTAACTAAGTCCAACAATTCTCCATCTTATGAGATCAGCACAAGCTACATATTATGCTGAAAGAAAATGAAATAAGAAAATTAGATGTTTATTTAACTAACATTTTCCAAATTTTATATCAGAATTGACTTGGCTAAAAAATCTCTCGATTCTGTAAAGAGTCTTATTACTAGCACAACCACTCAAAATCATGGCTAATGAATGCTGAAAGGTGATACCAATGCTTCCTCCCGCAACTGAAATGATGAAATGCGCGGACAACTGGAATTTGACGATCCAATATGAAATGTACGGACAACTGGAAAATGAAACGTGCCCACAGCTAGAAAATGAAAATGAAACAGACGCTGCCCACAGCCAGAAAATGAAAATGAAACAAACACTACCCACAGCAAATCCAAACGTGGGGAACATAATATTTAAGCTGTAAATGCCCTTCACCATCTAGTTGGGGTTGTGCTTGTTTGCAAATGTCCTTAGGACTTGCTGCCAGAAAGGAAATTTCCCATAACGTTATTTATAGACCTCATGTTTACCTGCTGCTGGGCTGCCATGGGAACCTAGGAAATGCTCTTGCACTGGCATCCAAGCCCATTGTTAGATGAGTCCGGTGTGATGCAAACATGCTAGACGTTTATCCGTTCCCTGTGGATGTTGGCGGCGGTGCCGACCATTACAGTGACGCGGTCATATGCTGTCATGCTTCCAACGACAGTCCCTGCCACTATTTTACATTGCGCGTCTACTAGACGGACTCTGAGTCCTATAGCCTCATGAAATAGACGCTGCCCACAACAAATCCAAACGTGTCCACAACAAATTCAAATGTGGTAATCCCAAAGGTTAATCATTTAAACGAGGCAATCATATAATGCTACAGTAATTTCTTCATATGATTAGGTAAATGTTAAAAAGTAAACAGGTTAACTGATGCATTCAAAAATACAAGGAATTTATGAAGAGTAAATCACATTCATTGATTTTGGAGGACGACTAAGAATATGCCAGCATCGTCAATTGTTAGCCATTAGATTAAAATTTTAGATTAAAAGGTGATTAATTGTGCCCATTGTCAATAGGTATACGCCTTTTGGCGTCATTAACAACAAAAATCTAAATCAATCTATATTAATTAGAAAAAAAATAATAACATCACAAATAAGATAAAACCCAATCATACCATTCAACTAAAAACCAAATTTGAATCACAATATCTCATATTTGATCACGGCCTTGACACTATTAGCATTTTTTATTATGATATTGCCAGTCCTTTTCAAACGTTTTCCTTGTCTTTGTGCATTGATCTTGAGTTGCGGTTTTCAATTGTCAATGAGTGATTTTGAGCCTTAAGAGACTTGATATTTCCTTGAAGGACGGGGATGTCTGTGTAATACAGACCTATCAAATGTAAACACACTTCACAATTTACAGCAGGGGCAAATGGTTGAGGAAGCGCATGACTATGTGTTAAAACACTACCACTATTCACTGCCAGATTTTGATTGAATTTAATTCCTGGAAAATCCATACTGTGCTTCAGACACGATGGCAAGTTATTCACATAATCAAAAGCTTGACTTAGATCCGGTTTAGAGTGATTTGGGTCCTCAGCTGCCAGGAATTTTTCAATCTGAGAATCAAAGCTCTCATGGACCTCGATCGATTTGATCGAGCTCTCATGAGCTTTTGATCTATTCCGTAGGCTCCTCGAAATTAGTCTCCCAACCCTCTTTTTATTAAACCCTCGCATGTCTCGATTTTTCTTTGATTGTTTGGAAGGGTTTCCACTGGTGTATTTGATTTTAAGGTTAGGGTCGAGGACTTGTTCATACTCAGGAATTTTATCAAGGTTGGAGTCAATGTCCTGCTATTCACACATAGATTGATCAGGTGTAGCCCTTTCACAAGGGTTTTCACACAAGAAAACTGGCCTATAACTGGAGGGAAAATAATACTTCTCTAGCATAGGTTTATCAACCACCAAAGTCCCTATAGGGTTCACTGTAACAAAGCCATTGCGAGTCACGAAATCATCCCAATCATCATTAAGTAGTTTCAGATGATGCATTATCAACAACTTAATCAACCCATGATGAAATAAGCTCGAATCCAATTTCTTCCTTTTATATCTCTTTGACATCTTATATAAACTTTTTAATAAGTAAAAAGTCATGTTTAATTGGAAACCGATAAAATGCATTAGCAGTCTTATGTGATAAAGGAAGATGAGGCCGTAGCGGCCTTCACAAATAACAAATTGCCTTAACAATGCCAATAGACTGTGCCATCTATATTTAAATAGATAGAGTGACATACCTTTGTCACAGCATTGAATTTTCCGAGAGGTGACGACCAAACTCCATGGTACCTCTTCCAACTTTGAATTTTTAAACCATTTTTGGTCAGTGAGGGGGAGGCCCATTGCCTCGCTCATAAATTCCTCGGTAATTTCCAATTGAATATCACCCACTTTGGCTCTGTATCCATCAAATGTGAGGGCGAACTCTTGGGCTTATTGTAAGTTATAACCCTATAATTTCTTGAGAAACACAACCCAACCATGACTTTTAAGGTCTTCACTCGTGTCATCATACAACAGTAAAGTTTGGGAGCCATTCGGCTCGACACGGACAATAGAGGCCATAAGGGTTTGGACAGGTAGTCACAAAGGCAGCTAGAACTCACTATGAGCATAAGGGGTAGAAGAAACAAAGGAAGGCCAAAGAAAATAACAAAGGAATACAACCCATAGTTACCCTAGCGCGACCAAAATGAGAGCATAAGGGGTTTCAAGCCACGAAAATTGGGCGCTTCGGGTAATGAATGCCCTATGTACACAGCGAAACCAAAGACTCTAGTTTGTAGTGATGGATCTGTCGATTCGAACTTCCACTTAAAATAGAGCACAGGGTACGACTGAGTTTTGTTAGAATATCATCATATGTAATGGGTACCTTGATTTGCCAAGGTTAGGAGAGGATGCGATCCAAAAATCAAAATACCAACCAAAATATTTAAAATCGAAAATGATCCACCAAGAATGTTAAATGAAGAAGCTTATAGTCTTAATGCCAATCTATTCTTGATGTATTTACAAAGTAATCAAGATATAACTTATAATCCAGGAGCAACTAAAAACAAATGTTTTATTGATATATGATAAGCTTCAAAGAAAAACAACATTCATTAAAAGAGTTGTAAGAACATTGACCCTACATAAAGACCAATACTTGGGTATTATTGCAATTTTATTATAATTTTTAATGTTTCATTCATGTTTTCAGTCATGAATGAAGCATGAAAACAAAAAAAATAAAATAGGAACAATCAAAACATCTTTTTTATAAGCGAATAGTCACCTTCAAATAGAAATATTTACATGACGAAGTGTAGGGAGCTACAAGAATTGTTATTTGTCACTTTAAAAGGAAAAAATCATGTAGGGTTGCCAACACACCTTCAAGTCAAAAGAAGGTATTTTTGAATGGTTGGTCATGCCCTTTGGTTTGACAAATGTTGCAACAACTTTTATGAGGATGATGGATGATATCCTATGACCTTTCACCAATAATTTTGTAGTGGTGTATCTGGATGACATCCTCATCTACAGTAATACTTGGGCAGAACACTTGCAACATATTCAACATGTTATACACACCATGCGACAGCACAAACTATATGAAAACATGGAAAATTTCTCTTTTAGCATGGAAATGGTCCATTCCTTAGGCTACATCGTTGATTAGCATGGTGTGCATGAGGATCTAGCTAAGATCTAGGTCATTCGTGATTGTCCAGACCCAACCACCCTCACTAAAGTTTGGAGCTTCTTGGGACTCACCAATTTCTATCGCAGGTTCATGTTGTGATTCTCTCATATCACATGGTCCCTCAGCCAAGTAACCAGTGATGGTGGTAAGGAAAAATAATTGTGGGGCTTGTCCCAAAAACAAACCTTCGAGGACTTGAAGAATTATTTGTGCTCATTCCCATTACTTTCATTACCGGACCTACAACATCCCTTTAAGACCGAGATATATGCTTCAGGCTGTGCTATGGGCACTGTTCTCACTCAACAGAGCCACCCCGTGGCATATCATAGTGAGAAACTATGAGATGATGTCTGCAAGTACCCTAATTATGACAAAGAAATGTAATCCATTGTGTAACCATGCCACCAGTGGATAAATTACATTCTTGGGTAGGAGACAATTATCTACACTAATCAAAATCCACTGTAGTTCAGGAAAACCCAAGGAAAATTGCAGAATGACCACCATCAGAAGTGTACACATACTTACAACAATTCCAGCTCAACATCAAGTATAAAACAAGAAGTACCAATGATTTTTTGATTTCCTCAACCGACCTCCAGTTGTGGCACTCACCACGGTGATAGACACTTGTGGCCATGAGACCTCTGGATGGCCCCACCTCTTCGAGGCAGACCCTGACTTCTCCAATAGCTACCAAATGTTGGGCACCAACTTAGTGGTCACTAATTTCCATCTTCAGGATGGGTTGTTGTGTCGTCTAGTCCATCTCTATGTTCCATCAAGTAAGCATGCAAAGATGATTTGGGAATCTCACTACAGTCGGGTGGAAGGACACTTTGGCATCGAAAAGGCAGTGGCAGTGCTACAGAAACATTTCTATTGGTCGAAACTTCCACATGATGTCAACAAGTATATTAGGTCCTGCACTCCCTGTGTTATTGCTAAACTGAACACAAAGAAACAGGGCATGTACACCCCTCTTCCTACTCCTGAAAGGCCATGGGAATCCATCTCAATGGACTACATGTCAGGCCTCCCATCCACCAAGAGGGGAAATGACTGTGGTTTTGTGGTTGTTGATCACTTTTCCAAGATGGTGATTCTAGCCTCCTGCAAGAAGAACACCACAGCAGAATCCACTGACAAGCTATTCTTTGAACAAGCATGGGTACATTTTGGGATCCCAAAAACCATTATCTCATATTGTGACAATAGTTTCCTCAACACATTATGGTCGAGCCTTTGGTCATTGTTGGATACCAAGCTCACCAAATCCACTTATTTCCACCCCCAAACAGATGAAGAAACTAAGGTCATCAATTAGATGATCGTACATATCCTGTGCATGTACAATTCAAATTACCCAGCACATGGGATGAGAGTCTTCCCTATGTCCAACATAGCTACAACCGAGCCCTATATATCTCAATTGACCATAACCCCTTTCAGGTGGGGTTGGAATTCCAACCATTGGGCTTGATGGATGTTGCACTACCCCTACGACCTCCTTGATTGAGTCATCCCCTGCTCCACCAGAAGCTGACAAAGCCACCTGGTTCATTGAGAGGATCCAACACATCTTCCAATAGGTTAAGGATATTCTACAAAAGTCTAATTCCATGTACAAGAAACTCCATGATCAACATTGGGTGCCACATAATTTTCAGGTGGGCAACAAAGTTTGGTTGCACTTGCAGAAAGAACTCCTTAAAGGGAACAATCAAAAGTTTTGCCCACTCCATTATGGTTCGTACACCATCACCAAGGCTCTGGGTGAAAATTCTTTTGAGCTCAACATTCCCCCTTTCCTTGGCCTGCACCCAGTCTTCAATGTGGCCCTCCTTCAACCATATTTCCCACCATTATTGGAAACCTCTGAGATAGCAGAGAAATTGAAACCAACAAATATCAACCCTGAATGCATGAAATAGGCACCCAATGATCGTATTGTGGACACACAGATCAAGGGCACTTGACAACAAAGGATCCATCTTTATCGAGTCGTCAAAGCAGGGCAACTCCTACACCAAGGCAAGTGGCTCACCCGGGGAAAATTCAACAGAAATTTCCTCATATGAAGGGGGAAATCAACACAATGGAGACAATTTATTCCTAATGAAGGAAGATTGATCCAGGTGGATATTGGTGTCCACCCACCTTTTCCAATTGGCTCAAAACATTTTTCTGGCAATTTTGGTAATTTACTATTTTTAGCAGTTTTTAACTTCTGGGGACATTTTGAGGGCCTAAATGAAGGTTTTTAGGGATTGATCTTCTGAACGATATATGAAGGCTCTAATTTATCCCCCAAAATGAATCTCCTTGATGATACCTTTCCAACGAGCTATCGTGTGCCCCAAATGAATATCATATGCAAAAGTTACGACCTCGAGAAGTTGATGTACTAACTTACCCAAACGGGGCCCATATGACTTTTGGCTCTTCATCTCCTAGGGTTAGGTTTTTGGATGTATAGGGTTTTTGACATTCCTGTTTATTGTAAAAATGCCTTCAGAGCCTCATTTTAATCATCTTCTCACGAATGAGCACAGTCGTCACATCTATTCTTAGAGATAAGCCACCACCATTCCAACAAGCTTGTTTTCCACTGCATTTTACAGTTTCAACTTATTTCCTTATTGAATAGAAAACCAATTTTATTATATATCAATTATTTTTTGTTAAGCATCTTTTAATAATATGTATTCACTTCATTCTTCTCATAACGAAGCTTATGAAACTCAGTTACGTTGCCTGATTATGATTTTGTGCCCCCTGACCAAATTGCCATTGTGTCCCTAAATGGATTTAGTAGGCAAGTTAAAACTCACCATAGCACCCAAACCGTGCCTCAGATCGACAAAACGCCAGTTCTGTTGGACTCTTGGCACCGGATTCCAGTTAGGGGGACCCCTCTCCTGTGATTCCCTTGCCCAAAAAAGTGTTGGTTAGAGGATCTCTGGAACTAGGGTTTAGCTTAGTGAGGCACCATGAAAATCCGACACAAGGGGGTCAAGTTTCAAAGCCCATGTGTTGGACGATTGCGGGAACTATGGTCATGTGGGAATTGGTCATACACACCTTCCGGAGCTTGCGAAACTCAGTTACGTCACCCGGTTGTGATTTTTTCCCTCGGACCAAATTTTCATTGTGTCACTGAATGGCTTTAGGAGGCGAGTTGTAACTCCACATAGCACCCAAAACGTCCATCGGATCGACGAAACGATAGTTTTTTTGGACTCCTGCCACTAGATTCCAACTAGTGGGACCCCTCTCCTATGACTCCATCGCCAAAAAAAGTGTTTGTTAGAGGATCTATGGAACTAGGGTTTATCTTCATAAGGCACAATGAAAATCCGATAGAGGGGGTCAACTTTCAAAGACCCTGTGTCAGGCGATTTTGGGCACCATGGTCATGTGAGCGTTGGTCATACACACCTTTTGGATCTTACAAAACTCAATTATGTCGCCCGATTGTGATTTTGTGCCCCCTGACCAAATTGTCATTGTGTCCCTAAATGGCTTTAGGAGGCAATTTGCAACTCGCCATAGCACCCAAACCATTCCTCGGATCAACAAAACACCAGATCTGTTGGACTCCTAGCACCAAATTCCAACTAGGGGTACCCCTCTCCTATGATTATGTTGCCCATAAAAGTGTTTGTTAGAGGATCTTTAGAACTAGGGCTTATCATAGTGAGGCACAATGTAAATCTGACACAAGGGGTCAACTTTCAAAGGCCCCATGTCGGGTGATTGTGGACACCATGGTCATGTGGGCGTTGTTCATACACACCTTCCAGATCTTACATAACTCAGTTACATCATCCGATTGTGATTTTTTTTGCCTGGACCAGATTGTCATTGTGTCTGTGAATGGATTCAGGAGGCGAGTTGCAACTCGCCATAGCACCCAAACTATGCCTCGGATCGACAGAACACCATTTATGTTGGACTCTTGGCACCGTATTATATCTAGTGGGACCGCTTTCTGGTGATTTCATCACCGAAAAAGGCTTTTGTTAGAGGATCTTTGGAACTAGGTTTTAGCTTAGTGAGGCACAATGCAAATTCGACACAGGGGGTCAACTTTATTTAAGGTGGAAGCTATTTATTTGTATAAATATTCCACCTTGATATTTTTCTGATATTTTTTTCTTTTTGATACCTATACCTTCTCAAATTTGTTCTTCCTCATGTCTCTTTCTTGACTGGGTTTCTAGATAGATTGTTGTGAGGCCAGGCATTTCTGTCTATCCATGGTCACAAATTCTTCCAAAGGTACTCTAACAACTTATATTTCCATAACATCACATACTATAATTTTTATGAGGCTTCCATTGTGGGCCAAGGCCTCCTCTTTCCCTTTCTTAACCTTTCAACTCATTTCTCTTAAAGACTATAGTAGGAAATAAGGAATTCTCAATTTTTTGTAAATTCTATGGTGAAACAAATTCTTGAGCTAATGAAAGAACCTGAAATGGTATGCATATAGCATACTCAAACTTCCCTCATAAGTGATATACTTTAGTAGGTGGTAGGCTACTTGATCCCATTGGTTTGGAAGAGTATCTCTTTTGACCCCATTTGTGTTTCACTTAGTTTCTACATAAATTAGGAAAAACAATTTATTAGCATCGATTGCAAGCTTCCTTTCATATTTATCCTAAGGTAAACCCATGGGAAGTCCTTAAACTTTTCTTATGATAGATTCATTCACCTACATTACCAATACTCTCACTGTTATGATGTATTCTTGACCTTTGAAAATTTGAAAATTATATTCAAATTCAAGAGCTATCCTATCATCATATCCTTGTAGTTTATCAAAATAAACTATCCAGTTGGGTTGTTGGTAGAACAAAACCACCTTAGGGTTGTTTTATATCCTATAGGTATTTTTAGGATCACTCTTATTGAATCGTCCCCTAACATTTCACTTATAATTCCTTCTATGTGAATCCTGAAGGTTGTGTGCAGGCATAGTTCTACTAACTTAGAAAAATAAAGAATGAAAAATAGAGATATTTTGGCTTTCCTGGGTTCCTAATGGGAAGGAAAAGAAAATCAGAGTAAGGGTTATAGGATGGCATCATGGGAGTTGAGGATAGATGAAAAACATACACAATATGTAGCTAAAATTGTAATTACTAAAGATGAATGTGGAGTTAGTAGGGTATGCATATAGCATACTCAAACTTCCCTCATAAGTGATATACTTCAGTAGGTGGTAGGCTACTTGATCCCATTGGTTTGGAAGAGTATCTCTTTTGACCCCATTTGTGTTTCACTTAGTTTCTACATAAATTAAGAAAACCAATTTATTAGCATCGATTGCAAGCTTCCTTTCATATTTATCCTAAGGTAAACCCATGGGAAGTCCTTAAACTTTTCTTATGATAGATTCATTCACCTACATTACCAATACTCTCATTGTTATGATGTATTCTTGACCTTTGAAAATTTGAAAATTATATTCAAATTCAAGAGCTATCCTATCATCATATCCTTGTAGTTTATCAAAATAAACTATTCAGTTGGGTTGTTGGTAGACCAAAACCACCTTAGGGTTGTTTTATATCCTATAGGTATTTTTAGGATCACTCTTATTGAATCGTCCCCTAACATTTCACTTATAATTCCTTCTATGTGAATCCTGAAGGTTGTGTGCAGGCATAGTTCTACTAACTTAGAAAAATAAAGAATGAAAAATAGAGATATTTTGGCTTTCCTGGGTTCCTAATGGGAAGGAAAAGAAAATTAGAGTAAAGGTTATAGTATGGAATCATGGGAGTTGAGGATAGATGAAAAACATACACAATATGTAGCTAAAATTGTAATTACTAAAGATGAATGTGGAGTTACTAGGGTATAACCTCATGTGCCCAACAACCACAGGGTTGTTGTGCATGCCAATTTGGCATGCACAACATCCCTGTGGCTGTTGTGCATGCCTAATGTGAGACATGTAATAAAGACAATTAAAGTGAGAAATCAACTTGAAACCTTTTTACATGAAATCCTTGGAGTTGGGATTATAGGTGGAAACCATGAAAAAATGAAAATTTATAGTAGAAGCAAATAAAAGTGGTTTTGGGATTGATAATATGTGGTATGTGGAGGCTATGAAGGTGGTATTGGAAACTAGATTTGGGTCTCAAAAATTTCTATGGAAACACCATGTGTCCAAGATGTTTAGAATTTTGGAGGAGGGTGTGCCCATTAAAAACTTGCAGGTTCAACCTCTACAATCAGTGGATGGACACCGCATGTCTAAGTAGACACCATAATGTAATAAGTGAAATGGTGGCATTGAAATTATTGGAAATTTGTTTGTGGACGTGCATGAAGTGGTATTGGAAACCACACTTCAACCTTCACAATTGATAGGGACATGAAACTTGGGTAGTCAATTTTAAATTGAAAAGGGGGAGGGAATCATTAGATACCTTCAAGTTTTGCCTCTCCAATTGGTAGATTATTTCCAAGTGTCTAGGTGGGACCACCATCACAGGAACATGTGCACTAAAAGACATAGATGGGATCCCCTAGTCATATCAAAAGTTATTTATGCACCACATGTCAGGTTCACTAATATAAAATCATATGGGCCACATGTTATAAATATAATAAATATAATAAAGGTATAAAGTGTGTGTTTGTATAAAGGTGTATAGAGAATTAAAATATGCCACAATGATAGAAAAAGGGTTAAATATGATGACATGGAAATGCCTAGTTTTGACCTATAAGATTCAGGTGGAAACTAGTGCCACATCATCATATCCATGTGCCATGCCACATCAACAAGATGTTGCATCAGTAGAAGAAAAATAATGTTAAAAATAAATCATTGATTTGGCCATAGCAAGAGCATATAAACTCTGATCAAAATGAAATTTAAGGTGTAAGTCAACAATGACAATGACTATACAATTTTTAGTGAGGATGTTTTGTAGATTCAGCTCTAGAATTTTGGAAAATGGAAATTAGTATTTTTCAAAGAATAAAAGGGCACTCAATGATAGGAGATCAATTGAGTATGAAATTTGGATAGTGTGGAGTAGGAGTTATCACGATGAAACCCAAGAGAGGATTTAGCTAAAATACAAGGGGTTTGGAGTGAAGATGAAAAGTAGGTCAAAATCCATTATTCAGGAATAGATTTTGTTTGTAAGTGGAGAAAAAGTGAGCTAAGATTCCCAAAATGCAAAAACAAATATGTATCATTTGATCTCCTTAATAACCTGGAAAAAAAATTCCTAGTGAAAATTTTCCAATTTTTCTCCATTTTGAAAGATAATAGTTTTTGCCAAAATTTCTGAAGTCCAGAGAGTGCAAAAGGGGCAAAGTTGACAATTCTAGATCAATGAAAAAACTTATTGGAGCATTATATCACAAAGATGAAGGTTTTTGAGTGTTCAATTAGAAGTACTATTAACACCCGATACAAAACAATTCTTGGTTCACACTATATTTTCTTCCACAGGGAAATGTGAAATGTGAAAAAATGGTAAATGTGTAGAAAATGGGAAAAAAATGGTAACTTCTAAGAGATATAAATTTTATCTCAAAAATCATAATTGAGAATAATTATACTTGTTGGAAATGTGTTGTATAGGATAATATAACATAAGCATTATTTCTTCACAATATGCTTCTGGTTGTTTCATAAAATGAGCAAAATAAATCCTCTGGGCTTGATTGGATAGTGTAAATGTCAATGTGAATGATCCCCTATGTGTCTTCCATTTAGGTAAATATTTTTAAGTTTGATATAGGAGCATGAAAAATGAGAAAATAAATAATGACACTATATACTTCACTATGGTTCTTGCATAGTGTTGTGAAGGCACAATGGGATGTGAAAAAGAACAATAGTTCAAGGTGCAAATTAACTAGCTAGTTGGACAATTAGATCAAGTATTTATGAGTACTTGGATAAATATTGATATTCAAGATAATGGTATTATTTCAATGTTGATATCTAGATAGATAAATTCTATGTAGGAATATTTCTAAGGTTCGTTTAGTTTTTATTTAGGATCAATCATGAAGGAAGAAGGGACTAAGAATGTTTGATGGTGCCTTATGCATAATGCATCCAATGCATTAACTAAGATAACATATGCAAGTTGGTTCGCAGATAAGAGAAATAGGATATCATGATCATCATATCTAGTTATGGTATACACCAAATTAACAGTGACATGTGTAAGGATCCTATGCCTATCATATACTAGCATGTAGAGATGACATCCTTATGTATAAAGGATGATGTATGTTCCTTAAATTTTGGAAATAATGAAAGGAAACTATGGAAGTTGTATACCAAAATTGCAAAGCATGAATTTATGGACAACCAATATGGTAGAGTAAATATCCCCCGCCAAAAAAAGAACATGCACCTCATGCACCTCATGGGTGAACCATCTTTGTCGAAAAATTAGTCGTATGCCTAAAAGAGTTGCAAAATATAAACCATCAACTTAAGTGTAAATATTGTGAAGTAAATGATGAATTTTCACTAACATGGAATCTTCTAATGGTGTAATAAATAATTATAGTGTGTGGATTTATTTTGTGGTGAAGAATTCTCCATGGAAATGAAATTCAAATTCCAAAATTGAATGAATCCTAAATACAACTGGAGATAAGGGCATGAAACACCATATGAAGGATTTTCAATTGGTAGAAGATGTTGCAATATTAAGGAAATGATTATAATAGTAAATGTGAAATGTTGGTATGAGTTGAAGGAAAATAATGCTAAGTGCATTTTAAATATACCAATAGATAGTAAGTCAAAGAAAAGCATAACATATCGCATTGACTTCTAGATATGAAGTATTAAGAAGGCATATGAAAGGAAATGTATTTCAATGCTTCATTGATGTCAAAGTAGAATGGAATTTTTAATGATTCTATATGAATATGGATTAACATAAAATGAAACATTATAGTGTAATAGAAATGATGACCAAAAAAAGTTAAGATTGAGGCCATATTTTCCAAAGAAAAAGGAAGCAACTAATGAGGTGGTAATACTATACTGGGTTGGAAATAAGGTAATGGTCCAAATGGCCTTGGACATACTTGTTCAGGAAAAAAAGTACAACAATACATAGAGGTTAACAAAATGTAGAGGCAACTAAAAAAAATTAATTATTTCCATATTCAAATTGTTCTTAAGGGAAGCTCAAGACAACAAATGAAGCTACACCAATGTTAAAGGAATCTACATGATACTAAGGAAATTATTGTAGAAACACATGAAGGAAGAGACCATCAAGGTAGACATACTAATGATGAGGATTCTCTCACCTTAAACTTTCTTCTGTTGATGATGTAGAGATGCATGTTTAAAGTAGAAAGTATACATGTTTATACCTATTATGAAGTGTTACTTGGTGATAAATAAAAACTAATGATCTATTGTGTGATTGATATAAGTACATGAATTGAATAACATATGATGAATAATTCCATGTTATTCACTGTGGTTGTTGTGCATGCTTAATGTGAGACACATAATAAAGACAATTAAAGTGAGAAATCAACCTGAAACCTTTTTTACATGAAATTCAAAGAACTCAACCACTTAAAGTAGTCAAGTAGACTAAATTTTAATCTAATATATGAAACTATTACTCCTATTAAGAATGAGAATAGAAAAATGTATAGTCCACTTAGCCTTAGTTTTAAATTGAAATACCAATAATGAGGTACAACTCTGAGCCTGGAGAATAAAATCATGTTTCCTTCTTAAAAAATTACATGCTACATTCAAATTAGGATATCACATCCATATACATCCATTCTCTGGAACCTTATCTCCATTCTACAATTGTTTCTTCCAAAATCATGTTTTTAAAAATTGGATAAGTCACTTGATTGTGTTTGATTGTTTTCATATTATGTGTTTACAAACTCGAAATCTTGAGCTTGCTAACATGGATTAAAATATCATGAATGTCAAGGACTATCCTGATTATTATAACCTGCATTCGACTAATGTTGGTACTTTATTACTATGTTTGTATTTGTCTTAGGGATGGTAGTTTGTTTTCCCATACTTTAGGCATGCCAGAGATAGACTTCAAATTCTTGGGAAACAACTGCTCCCAAACTGTAAAATATCTGTACAATAATATATAAAAGAATGAACCCATGAATGAAGTATAGGTATATATGACATGAAATCCTATGAATAATAAAATATAGTGTGGTTTCATTTATCATGGTAAAGACTTTCCTGCAGTGGAATTTCAATACATGTCAAGTGTTATGTTTGGAGAGGAGTTCAAATTTGATTTCAAATAGCTGAAGAAGCCATTTCTTCCTATAAAAATTAGGAACAAAGATTTTGGTGCATGCATTGCATCATTTTTGGCGTGAATTTGCACCATGATGATCCCATACAATATTCAATTTTCTTCTTCAAGAAATGGTTTTGAACATTAAATTTCAGTTTTAAATGACTAGTGAAAAATGTTGAGAAAGAAACAAAGAAAGCTAACTATGATCATGTATACTTCTTGAGATCACCATAACAATTTTTTGAATTCAAAGTAGTTCTATGACAATGCGTGATTCAATAATAGTTTTGTATTTTCCATACAGATGTGATGAACAATATTGTGAGAGTGTTCTACAAGAGTTGATCTGGATGCTCGATCTCTGGATATGTTTGTTACATGTTATTTTAGGCACACTTGTACAAACCACCTTGTTTCATCTATATAGACTTTGCAACACGAACATGGGATTTCAAAAATACCTTTTTGTTTCCTAGGATCTAATGATTCCTTTATCAAGTCTACCATGTTTCTCCTTTTTAGTCAAAATTATTAATGTCCCTAGTTAGGCTTAGTTGCAAGGACATTATTAGGATAAATTTCTACCAAAATGCTCAAGAATATAATTCAACTATTGTAGAAGTGTTCGTGTTGTAGTGCCTGTGCATAATGATCTTCTTTAGTGGGAGTAATAAATGCATTTGAGTATTTCGTGCTTTCAGTAATGGAAGTGAGAGAATTATCTTTGAATAAGGAGTGCATGAGTCAAGAACAACTGATGTCATGTCAAGGCAAGGCAAGGCATGGCTTGTCAAGTCAAGACATGGATTTTCAAGGAAAGGCATGACCAAGCTAGGAATGGAATGTCAAGGCAAGGAAAGGCATGGCATGTCAAAACAAGGCATCTCAATGCAAGGCATGACATGTCCAGGCAAGGTATGTCAATGCAAGGCAAGGTCTGTCAAGGAAATTCATGTTAATTCAAGGCAAGGCATGTCAGGGAAAGAAATGGAAAGGCAAGGAAAGGAATGTCAAGGCAAGGCATGGCATGTCAAGGAAAGGCATGCCAAAGAAATGCAAGTCTTGTTAAGGAAATAAAAGACATGTCCAAGGCAGGGCATGGCTTTTCAAGGTAAGGTATGTTAAGGAAAGGAAAGACATTAAGGCAAGGCATGGCTTTTCAAGGTAAGGTATGTTAAGGAAAGGAAAGACATGTGAAGGAAAGGCATGTAAAGAAAAGGCAAGGCATGGCTTTTCAAGGAAAGACATGTCAGGGAAAGACATGGAGAGACAAGGCAAGGAAAGGAATGCCAAGGAAAGGCATGGCATGTCAAGGCAAGGAAAGACATATCAAGGAAAGGCATGGCTTGTCAAGGCAAGGCATGTCAAGGCAAGGCATGTTAAGGCTAGACATGGCATGTCAAGGAAAGGTATGGAATGTCAAGGAAAGGCAAGGCATGTCATGTCAAGGAAAGGCATGTTAATGCAAGGCATTGCATGTCAAGGTAAAGCAAGGCAAGGCTAGGCATATAATTTTTTTATAATCTTTACTAACATTTATTAGAATTGTTGAATGTTTTACATCATTGGAATGACATCTTAGTTGTAACTTATTTAATATTATATTATTGTATGTGCACTTTGGTATGATGTAATATGATTATCATTTCATTTCATATGTTTTAATATTAGATATATAACAAAGAAATTGATTATTGCATGAAATAAATAATAAATTTTCATTCTAACTGTTTTTTTTTGCAGAACAAGGATCTTACAGAAGATTCAGATCATCCTAAATAAATATATACAGATCATGATGTTGGGTCCAATGCTGAGATGGCAGATGATGCTCATGATGCCACATATGCTTATGACAATGATTCCATTGTTGATGCATATGACGATGATGACGATCATGATGATCATGATCACTATGGTGATGACGATGTTGAGGCAGTTGTTGGTAGCAACTAATGACATTCATGATCATATAGACTGCATCATGGATCATTTTTGATATATTTTTATAATGCCTCTTTTCATGGTTACTATCATATGTATCATTTTCACGGCCTCTAGTACCATGTTATTAAGTTGTATCATTTTGACATGTTTCATGTTGACTTATATCATTTGGACATGATGTATCATATTGACTTGTATCATTTTGTCTTACATAATTTATCATTTTTATTTATATCATTAGTACATGATGTATCATTTTGACTTATGTCGACAGTTGGAAATGTATCATTTTCATATGATATTGATCTACTGGCATACATATTTTACTTTCACTTATTTTAGTTATATATGATGACGATCTTATCAATATTGACTCGTCAATTTTTATATATTGAAAGTGGTTGATGATTTTTGGATTCATATTTATTATGTATGATGGTTTTGATTTACTACTCATGATGGATGTTGTCAAATTCACTTAAATTATAGATATTTGACTCACTTGTTTTAATTATAGATGATGATCATGTTATAATAATTATCTTCTTATTCTATATATACTGGATGTTGTAGATTCTATTTTGATCGAGATTTAATAAGTATAACGATGTTGTTAATTTGTATGGATGTATGTTTCCCTAAAAAATAATTTATAAATGTTATCCTATAAAATGTTTCAAATGCATCTATATGACTATCTTACTGTATAATCATATAATTTATTTAAGAGACATGATATATTTAACTAATTAAATTGAAATAAAACATATTAAATTAATAATTGTAAGCAAAACAAGAAGCATTGTTGGAAGCAATAAATGAAGAAACAATGGAAACCAAATTGGAAGCCACAACAGAAGAAAAACTGGAAGAAAAACTGGTACCCTAACTAGAAGCAAAACTAGACGAAAAACTAGATGTAAAACTAGAAGCCAAACCAAAAGCCAAACTGGAAGCAAATTTGGAAGCCATATCAGAAGCAAAACTGGAAGCCAAACTAGAAGCCAAAATCGAAGGCATATCAGAAGAAAAACTAGAAGAAACACCTGGTGCTAAACCTGGTTCTATTCCTAGTGCCAAACTCGAAGAAAAATTTGAAGCTATCTCAGAAGAAAAACTGGACGTATAACGGGACACCAAAACAGACACAAAAATGGAAGCAAAATTAGAAGGCATATCAGAAGAAAAACTGGAAGAAACACTTGGCGCTAAACCTAGTGCTAAACATGGTGCTATACCTGGAACTATTCCTAGTGATAATCCTAGTGCTATTCCTAGAATTAATCCTAGATCTATTACTGGAGCTAATCCTTGTGCCATTCCTAGCACTAAACCTAGGTCGAAACCTGTTGCTATTCCTGCTGCTAAACCTGGTGCTAAACCTAGCGCTATTCCTGGCACTAAAGCTAGTGCTATTCCTAGTGCTGAATCTTGTGCTATTCCTGGCGTCAGTTTTCTGGCACTAAATCTAGTGCTAATTTCAGCGCTAAATCTGGTGCAATCATAAAAAGTCCATATTGTGCCCAGTTTTCTGCCAAAAAAGGTGTTTGATTCATGGAGTCAAATACAATAAACTACGGTGCTAATTTCTTGTTCTATTGTAGTGAATTGATAATAATGCATAATTGATTTTTAAGAATTGAAGGTCCATGCATCTTTACCTCAACACATTCATTAATATGTTGTTTATAAAAAAACAATAGTGTTTTTTTCTCTTTCAAGGATGGCATTTATCAAATAACTAATAAAAAGGATGTATAGTATGAGAGATTACAAATTCCATCTTGTACTCTCACTTTTAGTTCTTTTATTGTCGATCACTTGCCAAATTGTCATAGGACGATGGCCTCAACATATTTATTGTCAACCACTAGATAGATAAATATAAATGACAATATGAACACATGAATTATATGCCACAATTGATTCCCATTTTAAATATTAAATCTTTGTGGTAGAAGCATTGGGATCAAATATGCTAACCTTAATTTCCCCATATTAAAAATTTCTAAGACTACATCTCCAAGATGCACCTCAATACTTTTTTTGTAGGTGTGCCTCATGAGGCAACAAGAAGTGACATATCTTCTTCTTGTCGTACATCGTACAAAACATGTTAAAACCCAATTCATTATTTTCTTTTCTACTTGGGAATTTGGCAAGTGACAAAGACCAATGAAGAGACGGATCATATAATCCTCTAACAAACTTTGGAAGAAACTGAATTTGGATTTTAAATCTATTTAAACAATTCGAAATCTAATGCCTAACCAGTGAGGTAATTAAAATAGAAAAGAACCCATTAAGTATCGACCACATATTTATATGAAAACATAGACAATGACACTATAATGTATACAAAGGAAAGAAAATAGAGAAACACATTATTTTCTACTCCAATATTTCACCCGATGGAGTGATAGTGGGCATATAGATGTGTGTAATAAAAAATGTATCTCTCTAAATAATACAACTATCTAAGCTACACTAATACATATGGGGTCAAAATTCGACAATATATTACGACAATATGGATTGAATTAATTGTACCATCGCAAATGACTACAATTTCAATAATGTTTTTGGGGCTCCCCAATGTTCATCTTACTTACCATGACACTCTTCCATTTTCACTTTGGAAATGATAGGGAGTTGATATATACATAGGATTTCATTCGTTTGTTATGAATATCCATCGATCTTTGGACAAATAGTTCTTCAATATATCTATTTTCTTCTTCCAAATATGAACTATTGTTATGTTTAAAACCCTAATAATGAACAATGGGATGTTGGGAGATGCTCGACACATTACAACGTTGGTAAGTGATTGTGACAATGCGACATTGGGAGTTGTTTGTCACAATGCCATAAAGGGAAATATTTGTGACATTGCGATGTTAGAAAATTTCCATCAAAATTCAACATCAAGAGATGGTTGAAACATTGTGATGTAGGGAGATGTTTTTAACAATGTGACATTAGAAAATGTTCGAGACATTTTGTCGTTGGTAACTGATTGTGATAATGTGATGTTGGGAAATTTTTGTCACAATGTGACAAGGTAAAAAGTTATTGATCTAGGTGGACATTGGTGGCTTCCCACCTATTCCACTACCTCAAAATACAATTTCCATCTTGGTAGTTTTTCTATATTTTTTCGAGTCCCAAACATCCATAGTTGTTTTAAGGCCCTAAATGATGTTTTTCTAATGTGGAAATGCCCAATTGATACTGGAGGTTTCTATTGTGCCATTCATAATTTTTACTGCTTGAATAGACCTTTTTGACGGGGTACAAAGCAACCCAAATGGAGATAATATGAAACAGTTATGCCCTCTGGTACTTGATGTGTTAACTACCTCCATTGGGGCCCATAAAACATTTAGCATTTCATCTTTCGGGGTTAGGGTTTTGGATGCTTAGGGTTTTCTCATTTATGATTTATGTTAGAAAGGCCTTTGGAACCTCATTGTAATCATATTTTTGCGAATGAGCTTAGTTGTCACATGCATTCCCAGAGATAATCCATAATCATTATACTGAGTTCATTTCACTCTATATATTCTATTAAAATATTTGAATATTTCATTCTTTAATAGAAATTGAGTATTATTGTATCTATGTTTCGGTCCTATTTTTGTGTTTCATTTTGTTCCCCCATAAATCTAGATTAGTGGTATCAAAGCGATAAAATATTTATATGTTTCTTTGGTCATGTCCTCAACAAGGATATGGTATAAGGAAATGGGACTTGAACTAGTCAAGACTTTAGAATACCTTCCTCACCGACCTTGGCGGTGTCCCATGGTACAGGAAAAGAGAGACGAGAGAGAAGGATATCCTATTAAGTTGTTGCTCATGAAATCCCTCATGCAATAGAGGAATCAGATGATGGATAATTTTCCCAAATCCTTTGATGGTTTCCAACAATAATTGATGCATCTTCGTTAAGAGTACACTTTATATGCACAACCCCCTTCAAGGTACACATTAATTTTGATATTTCCATATCTGAAGTTCATATAGATGTAGATTCTTTTGAAAAGTGGTTAACTCTACTAAAAGGTTATTTCTCTGTCCATAAATTTTCCAATAGGGAAAATATCACCTTTGTGCTCCTTAAGGTTGTCTCTTATGTCAAACATTGGTGGGAGACTCATTTTGAGAAAAAATCCATAAAAGAGTCTAAAATATTTGGGGTTGAGACCACTTGGGACTCTTTTATGGTTGTCGTCAAGGAAAAATATTACCCTATTGGAAAATACAATGCCCAATACATGAGATGGACCAAACTACATTAGGAGACCAAATAGTATTGTAGTTCACAAATACCTTCCATACCTTGCACACCAAGATGGGTGTTAGAGACTCCAAGAGACATCTCATTCTAAAATACCATGGGGGTCTACACAGGTACATCCAAATAGAAATAGAGTTTTTGTACATCTCATCATTGGGAGCCACTTATCGATATGTTGTTAATATCAAGAAAAAATTTAAGAGGAGGAATAAGTGTGATTTTGGATCTGTGAATGCATCACAACAAAATTCGAGCAAAGGCATCCCAAGAACATAGAATAAAGGAAAAAACAAGGATGGAAAACCTAAGGACAACTAGTATAAGATGCAAACAAATAAGGGTAATGGGAAGATGAAGAAAGACACTAGGAATTGATGAAATTTCCATAAAATCCCCTAGCACAACACCGATGAATGTTTCTTGAATAAATCATTAGTGGATGAGCTAAAATCCTTAGAGTCAGATCCATGATCTGACTCTAATTCAGAGCCAAACAATGGGAATAAAATCATCGATGAAAAACCTAGTTCCATATTCACTACCATTAAGATCCAACCAAACGAACTAGAAGAGATGGAGTAAGGTAAATTCCTTTTTCACTTGCAGATGTGGGTGAAGGGTTATCCCCTACATTTCATTGTTGATAAAGGAATCCAAAATAACCTCATCTAAGAATAGGTTTTCAAGTGGTTGCAGTTAACGACAACACCAAATCTACGGTTGTACAACATTTGGTAGATCAGCCAAGGATGAGATCTTTGCATCATCCAACAATGTCATCTTCCTTATGGCATCAAGCCCTCAAGGGTGGGGTATTTTGTGATGTTTCCTTACTTTAAGTTTGCAATGTTATTTTAGGCCAATGATATATGTGGAAATACCATGTTTTGTATGATTCTAGACCTTGTAGTGTCATTATTAATATGGGAATACAATTTTACATGATACCATAAGTAGCTCCTTCTACCACAATTTATTTGGTCTCAACTAAGCAATGCAAGAAGGTCATATGCTAGACTGAGAAATCTACCCTCTTCATGATTCACTCTCAATGTGAGAAGAAGGTAGTATCCACATACATGGCCTTTACGAATGGATCCTCTAGATAACATAATCAAGTGGAAAAAGTCGTGGAATACTACCAGGACATCTTCACCTCATCTATCACAGTGTCTCTACACTGTCAAGTCAAGCATTAAATGGAGCTGACCCCTGTAATTCCTTTTCTTAATGGGCTAGTTTATATATTTTCTCTCCTAGAAAATGAGGAAATCAAGTGTTAGATTCAAGATCTGCTACAAAAAGGGCACATTCGACGGATCTCCTCACCATGTAGAAGGTTGATCGTGCTTGTACAGAAGAAAGATGGGACCTAGAGACTTAATATTGATTACAAAGATTTACACTAAATCACAGTTAAGAAATGATACCTAATTCATTTAATTGACAACCTTCTCGACCAACTCAAAGGGGACACGTACTTTATCAAGATTGATCTAAAGTCCAACTACCACTAGGTTCCCATAGAACAAACTGATGCATGGAAGATTTATAAGTCTAATAAATTTCTTTTTGAGTGATTGGTCATGCCTTTTGTCTTGAAAAATTCCCTTACAACTTTCATGAGGTTGATGGATGACATCTTATGACCCTTCACCAATCTCTTTGTCGTTGTATATCTATATTACATCCTTGTCTTCAGTAAGAGTTAGGTATAACACTTGCAACACATTAAACAAATCCTCCACACTTTGTGGAAATACAAGATATATACTAACTTAGATAAATTGTCCTTCATCATGAACATGTTCCAATAGATCAGACACATTGTAGATGAGCATGGTGTGCATGTCAATATAACCAAGATCCAACTCATTCGTGACTAACCATCCCCAACAATAGTAACCAAGATTTGGATCTTCTTAGGCTCTCATCCAAGTTATCAAGAGTGGCTGCAAATCCAAATCTATGTGGGGTAGATCACAGTAGAAATCCTTTCATGATCTGAAACATCACTTATGATTAGCCTCAGTGCTTTCCTTACCCGATTTGCAAAAAATAGTTGATATTGAGAAAGATTCTTCTTATTATGTTGTTGGTGTCATTCTCACTCAACGCTGTAATACGATGTTATAAAATAGTGAGACACTCTTAGATGCCATTTGTAAGTACACCACCTATGACAAAGAAAATTATTCCATCATACAAGATTGCTTCCAATGGAAGCATTACATTCTAGGGAAGGATACAGTCATCCATGTGGATCATAAAGCTCTATAGTTTATGCATACACAAGGAAAATTGCAGAATGACCACCATCAAAATTGGTCCACATACTTGAAGTAGTTTCACCTCAACATTAATTATAAGAAATGGATCACAAATCACATCATTGATGACCTCATTCAACCTCTATTTTCAGCACTAATCACAGTTCTCGACACTTGCGAGCATGATAACTTTAGATGGTCCAAAATATATGACATCAATCTTGAGTTCGATACGACCTAATAGATGTTGGGATTATGCATGATGATATCCAAATTCCATGTTTAGGATGGACTGCTATGCCATTTGGATCATGTTTATGTTGCTTCATGCGAGTGTTCAAAGTTGAGTTGGGAATCCCACTACAATTGGGTGGTAGGACACTTTAGCATGGAGAAGATAGTGGCAGTGATACAAAATTATTTCTATCGGTCGAAGCTTCGACATGATGTTCATAAGTATATCATATCCCGCATTGCCTGCTCCATTTCCAAGACAACCACTAATAAAAAAGGATTTTACACCCCTCTGAATACTCCAGACAATCCCTGGGAATATATCTCGATAGACTACATGTCAGGTCTCGCCACCACAAAGCATGGAAATGACTATGTATTTGTGGTTGTTTATCAATTCTCTAAGATGGCCATTCTGACTACCTACAAGAAGAGTATCACAGCCGAGGGCACTACCAAGATATTATTCAAGAATTTATAGGTATATTTTGGTTTATTTCTCTCATTCACTTATTGGTCTCACCCAAGTTCATATTTGATCAGGGTTCTAACAAAACCCTCTAAAATTGTTGGTCCTCCTGGTAAACTAGAAGGAAACACAGTGAACAGGGTGCACTGCGCAATCTCACATGAGATAGATTTATGGGTGACTACAAATCTCAAGTGCTTGGAGTCTAGGAATGAGTGGGGATATAGGAGTGTATTCTACCTTATTGATACATTCAACATATTATCCATTCAATATTCCTAGGATTCATTCATATTTTAGTTCATGCATGCATTATAACATATTTATCTTAACCATTCATTCATAAATAACTCATTGACATAAGGTAAACATGATCAATCATTGACATAAAATAAACATGCACTAAAAATCACATACAACACATGTTTTTACCATGGTTCACCCCCTCCCAGGATACGTCCACACAGATTTGGATTCTCTACTTCTTTATTAGGCCTGCTGCAAAATATAGAGTTGTGTGCATTACATATTTCGTCTTAAAAGTATGAAGATATTCAAGACCCTCTATGAGGCAGACTATATAACACCAGGCTCCTCAACCTGTTATCTAACCCTCAAAATCTAGCCTACTTGGCTCTTCTACATCCTTATTACAATAGATAGTCTCTCACTTCTCAGTAGCATCGAATTGACTAACTCTTGAAAATTTGTAGCCTAGACCTCCTAGGCTCTTATTTGTATTAGTTTCTAGGCTTATAGTCGTTACAATCTTTTTCCAAAACCCTAACCCTAACATGGTTAGGTCTAACTTCCTGCATGCCAAGTTGATTTTCCTCTTGCATGTTTCTTTTCCTTCTTTTTTTGCATGTTTCTTTCTTGCCTTCGATTGCGTGCGCTCCAAAATTAGGTCTTCTAGAAAAAATTAGGTCTTTCCCAAATTAGACCTTCTTCTCCAAAATTGTGCATGTGCTCAAAATATCCTTTCTTCTCAAAATAGGTCTGTGCCAAACAGGCCCCCAACACTGACATGTGGATCCTCCCGAGCCACTGAGGTGGTGCGCGCTCCTTGAACTGCTTTGACCAAATTAAGGAATTTTTTTGCTAGTTCATTTCCTTTCTGTCTCATTTGTGCAAATTTGTTTTTTATCACCTCTACTATCTGCAGGTGTTTTAGATGACCTTGTGTCTACCTCCTTCCCTTTTGGAATTTCCTTGGTAATGACTGGGATCTTCTAGTCGTCTTTCCAGTCATGTATTTCCATTTCTACCTCCTCTTCCTTGATGCAGTACCGTAGCTACAACCATTCCTTCGTTGGATCTTTGTGCACTTGGATGCACATGTTGTGGCATGTAGCCCTAAATTTGTTTATACTTTGATACTGCACGAAAAACTCCAGAGTGATTCTCCATGTATTAGCTATTCTCTCTTGGATTTTGTTGAAGTAACGCACAAAGGTACCTGTGTTGCCACTTATTCTCTTGGGGTATAAAGTGATCCCCATTGATGCATACCATGTTGTGTGGCAATGACCTACTCTATTGAAAACTTTGGAGTAGGGAGGCTCCCTCCACCTGATTAGTGCTATCAGAATCATGAGCTATGAATAATGGAACTATGTTCCCAAGTCCTGTGTGTCCTTGCAGTCATCCAGGAATAGGTTTAGAAGGTATGGGTCCTATATGAGTATGGTTCCATTTTCACATTGAGTTGTAGATGCAAAAACCACTGCAGGGACCTCCTCTTTGTGACATTTCCTCAACAATTTGCAAGGCATGAGTTTTGTGGAATTCCTGGTGTCTTCGTCACTGATTCTTTTAATGATGATTCCATGTGAGCCTCTCTTTGTCCCATATGTTTTCTTCATTTCTTTGACTAAGGCCTTTTCTTTAGTTTTCTCATCCAGGTACTTTGCGGTACTTTCTCCCATTGATGACAGACCTGTGATGAACAAAATCAATTCTACATTGATGGAGATAGGTTCTTCCATCCATAGGAAGCCTCCATGGAGGACTGCCATCAACTGCTTGACACAATTATTCACTTCTCTCCCCCTTCCAAAGTGGGGAATATCTACAAGGTTGAGGATCCCTGTGTTTTCTAGGCCTTCCGCCCATTTCTTTTGCTACATCATGGGGTATCCAAAGGGTCATGTGCCTATTCTCTCCATATACACCTGCAATGCAAATTCAGGAATTATTTTGGTGTTAGACACATCATGCTCTATGTATCTCAACTTTTCCACGCAACCCAATAGCATTGGCATGGCCTGCACTCCCTCTCGAATGCATGGTAATATGATTAAGTCTTCGGGCTACTTGCGAGGGGATCACACGATAGGTTGTTTTCCCTTTCTTCTTACTAGTGCACTAGAGGTCCCAACATTTGATTCTCTATCTTATGCGCCCAATTTTGTATGTCCAGTGATAACTTCAGCCATCCAGTCCTTCTACTGCATGGACCCTACCCCTGCCTATGTCCACTCGCTGAGATCACCATTTTTTCTATAGGTTACTTCAACCCTTGCAGGTTGTTGCAGGTTTCCTACGTCGATTATTTCATGGCCCTGCGCACTGTCATGTGAATCAATTTCCATGTCGGCCATTGTTGGGGATTTTTCTGCTTCCTCAACCAGTTTGGCACTCACTGGTTCGACCTGCAGGGAGGGAATTGCATCGACATCGAAAATTCCCTCTCTCTATGCCATTTCTTTCTCTGCCTCTAGGGTTTCGTGTGGTGTCCCGAGACTTCTTCTAGTTTTCATCACAGGATAATTTTAGGGGATAAATTTCGCTCATTGGCTAATTTTCCATGGTTTTTCCCAAAAAATGATTCGTTATTCTAAAAATGATTCACCCAAATTCTACAGGATAACATTATTTTACCTTAAAAATCACCAAAATTTTATACAAACTATATAAAATCCGTAGAAATTTGAATCTTTTTATAAAAATATCGCTAAACATTTTATAGTTGGAATATGAAGGATTAGTAATATTCGCCAAGGTTTTTACATTTTAAAATAAATTTCCATCCTTAAAATCATCCCTGCCTCACAGTTTGTCTCAGTGCGCCAATATTTGGTTGTGCCATAGTGGGTACTTCATGCTTTGGTGAATAAACTTCGACTGGTTCTCTCTCTACACTCGCATGTTTTCCTATCGTCTGTGTGCTCTCTAGCTCCCTGACTTTGCAATTTCACAATAAATCTTGTTTGGCCCGCATTTCCCCTTTATATAGAGAGTTCCATGAATGTTGTGAATATTCTCGAAGAAGCTTATCTCGTTGTGATTAATGCATTGAAGCTTGTCGAGTACGCTTCATTTAATTCCATAAATGCCCCAATTCACACCTTTTTTCCCTAACGACTGTTTTTCACTTTTCTGACTGTTGTCCCATTTTCTGGTGAGCTGATCTTTTTGAGTGCACCATGCATTTCTACTCTGATTTTTCCTTAGTGCACAGGGTTTTTATGTCCATTACCCATATGCTACATGAAAACATTGTTTTTTGTTTCGTCGCGCTGAGTCCACTATCTCTGCACACATTATTTCCTAGTATTTTTGTATTTTCTTTCTTTTCTATTTTTGTATTTATTTTTCCTTATTTTTCTCCTTTTTATCTATTTTTATCTTTTTTTGTGTCCTAATATCTATTGTAGTACACTATATACATGCATTTCTCACTGCGATGTAACTTTTAAGCATTAGGAGGTTGACTGTCCCTATACACTTTTAGTTGACTATCGTTGATCATTCCTTTTCGTTTTGTTCATGCAAAATCCTTTAGCTACACATATACCCCATTTGTGACAATATTTACTTCATATGCTCCTAGCCAATGCATTCTAAATTTACCAGGGTGTGGAAAAATTTACTATCATAGAGTAGGAATAGGTCTCCCTCATTGAAACTATTCCTTTTAATATGTCTGTCATGCCAATATTTGTCTCTTACTTTCTGTACTTCCTGGTGAAATCCTGCCAGAATCTTGTCCTCTTCCATCTCCATTAGTTTATTTAACCTTTCCTTTACTGCACCTCTTTCTGTCATGTTGGTTATTGCTGCTACACATAGAATGGGTACCAGAAATTCCAATGGTACCATTGCTTCCTTCCCATACACCAATCTGAATGGTTTTTGTCCTGTCAAATTATTACATGTAGTCCTATATGCCCATAGTACTGTTGGTATTTTCAAGTCCCAATCATCACTGTTGACATTGAAGATCTTAGTCAAAGAAGTCTCTAAGATCTTATTGAAGGCTTCTACTATTCCATTTTCCTTAGGATGGTATGGTGTACTCTTCTGGTGATAGATTTCAAACTCCTCAATCATAGTCCTGACAGTACTATTGATAAAGTGAGTACCTTGGTCACTCATAAAAATTATTGGACTCCCAAATCTGGTGATCACTTTCTCAAACAAAAAGTGTGTTGTTGTCTCTGCACTAGAGTCTTTGATTGGTGGTGCTTCTTCTCATCTGGTTAAGTATTCAGACACATTAATGATATATCTAGATCCTGATATTTTTGTTGGTGGATGGATTGGTCCAACAAAGTATATTTCCCATTTGTCAAATACCTATAAATTTACATGTGTTCTTAGGGGCATCTCATCCCTTCTGTTGTGTTTTCCAACCCTCTGATAGAAATCACATGTATGGAAATATTCCTTGGCATATCTATGGACTATTGGTCACCATAATCTTGCATGAAATAACTTCTTCATGATAGATTTTCCTGCATAGTGTCCTCCAACTATACCTTCATAAGATTTTGCAAAATTCCAGGTATTTCATGCTCTAACACACACCATCACAAAATCATGTATGTGCCCGTATTATATAAGTGTCCTACAATAAGTTAATAGTCTACATCTCTGACTACATATTTTTTTTCTGTGCAGTGCTAAATTCTTGTGGTGCAATTCCTGTACTTAAGTATTCAATAATATCAACAAATTATTGATCAACTCTTGTACTGAAAATAACTTCTCATCAGGGAAGTTGTCTTCCAAGTTGGTAGGTTCTTATCCATTAGTTACCCTTGAAAGGTGATTAGGTCCTACATTCATCTTCCTTAGTTTGACTATCACTTCGAAATCAAATTCTTGAAATAACAATAACCATGTATAGATCCTCCCCCCAAACATTTTCTTGTTGACTAGATATTTGAGGGTAGAATGATCTATGAACATCTTAAAGTGTTTACCCAGTAAGTAGTTCATGAATTTCTAAATTGCATATACCATAGATATAATCCTTCTCTTTATGTGGTGTTGTAGTTCTTCTTTGATTCTGACAATTTTCTTCTTGCAAAGGCTATAGGATGGTTTAAATCCCGTGCTCTTGGTTGTGCCAGAATTGCTCCAAGTGTTATGACTGATGCATCTACATGCACATGAAATGTATTTTACCAATTTGGGAATACTAGGATAGGTGTTGTGACCATATTTTATTTTAAGGTGTCTAATCCTTGTTGACAGTCCTCATTCCACTGAAATCTTATATCTATCACACACCCACTATGGGAACTAAGATTTTTCAACTTTTTCTTTCTTCTTCATCATCGAGGGACAAAGTTTCTGAATTCCTATGAGGTTATAGCATAGGATAGGTCTTCTAATCGGGACCTTCGCCAAACAAAATCAGTGGTTCTTTCGTTGAAAATCCATCGTGTATGATTCACGCACCAAGTGTAGGATTAACTTCCATGTGTCTTTCGGTTGTGACCCCAGGCTAAGCCAAGAGGCGCCTTTTGCATTTCGGGACTTTGGAAACCGGGAATTTGAAATGCAAGGGAGTCAAGTTATTCGACTCTTCAAACCCTGAAACTCGAAATCCTATTGACACCAAGCCACTTCGGTATTTCACTCACCAGAACTTCACGTACTAGGATTTCACGATGTGCGACGACAAGAGATCTTGCACCTAGGATTTTCGGGAGCCAAAACTCCGAAGCTCATATATATCCTCTAAACTCACTTCAGGGTTTCACAAGTCGGGATTTCACGATGTGTGATGATAAGAGGTCTCGCATCTGGGTTTCTCGAGAGATGAAAATCCAAAGTTCATATATATATATATACGCTAAGCTCGTTTCGGGGTTTCACAAGTCAGGATTTCGCGATGTGCGAATACAAGGAAACTTGCCCTTGGGTATCCTGGGTGCCGAAACGCCGAAAGACCAAACTGTAACCATGCTATAGCATTTCGGGGTTTCACAAGTTGGGATTTTGTGACATGCGAAGACAAGGAAACTTTCCCTTGGGTATCCCGGGTGTCGAAACACTGAAACACCAAACTCTAACCATGCTATACCATTTTGGGGTTTCGCAAGTCAGGATTTCGCGACATAGGAAGACAAGGAAACTTGACCTTGCGTATCCTGGGTGTCGAAACACCAAAACACCAAACTCTAATCAC
>SNQJ01S0026493.1:207367-220030 GCA_010110895.2 Picea sitchensis | reverse complement strand
ATGTCGGCTTTATTCCATTAGTTGTAATTATACCTCCTAGTCTCCTATATATACCAAGGAGACATTTTCATTTGGAGTCATCTTGTACTTGAACATTTATGTGGGGTAAAAGGAGGTTTCCCCCTCAAAGAGGCTTATTATCTAAAATTATCTCTTTTTCAAGGCGTTGAGTACTTATTTTGAGGTTTTTCTATGCTATATTGATATTTGGTTCTTAACATTGAGGATGCAAAAACTGCTTAGGCAACGGTTTATAACACAAAGCGAGAACCAGCTAAAGGCTCAGGACTACAAGCAAGGGCATGAGATGCAATCACAACTTAATGCCAAAAAATGTCCTTTTTTATGTCTTGTAGTCTACTTGGTGTGAAAAGGGGGTAAACTTGTGCCAAATAGACATCTTTTCAAATCCAATTTACAAGTGTGAAAAAAACGATTTCACTCGGCTATCTTTTCTGTTTTTAATAACGAGTCGGAAAAAGAGATTAACTAAGACTCGTGACCTTTCAAATCCAATTTAACGAGTGTGAAAGGGACAAATCACTCGACAATATTTTCAATTTTTATACGAGTCGGTAAAGAGCTTAACTAAGACTCGTTTGGAATATTCTAGGCGACAAGCCACGGGGGAGGCCAAGGCTCCCGTGCGAACCTTCTGTGGAATGTCAGTATCTTATGAAGAACTGACAAAATCTTGGGAAGACCCAAATATCTCCAAGTCGAGGAGGGAAAAGTGATAATAGAGTTTATCATCCCCGTGTTATATCGAATAACGTCTCTTTCTGGAAAAGACATAGGTGGAGGCATTGGATACCCCATAAGACCATCACAATCAAAGGGAACCTCATCAAGACTTGGAGGGAGAGAACTCAGGAAGAGTAAAACTCTCTCTTGTTCAGATGGTGAAGTACTAGAAATGCTAAGGACATGGCATAGAAGGCATAGAACCAGAACCAAAAGAGTGGGATCGACCAAAAATTGCATTGGCATGACCGCTTCCTTAGACTTGTCACTCTCTGAGAGAAGAGTGGGATCGATTGAATATTGCATCGATACGACCACTTCCTCAACCATTGTTTGAATAGGATGTGAGACAACAAGGTCAAGAGGTGCATCACCCAAAAAAACGGGAGTGTTGTCAGTTGAAGATTGCATCTACACGATAGTTGGTTGAACAAGATGTGAGACAACAAGGTCTAGAGATGCATCACCCCCGAACATAGGAGAGGTGTTGGTTGAATATTGCATCAACATGACCACAGGTTGAATGGGATGTGAGACAGCAAGGTCAAAGGAAGCATCAACCCCTAAAGGAAAAGAGGTGTCATTCAAAGATTGCATCGGCATGATTGTTGTATCAAACAAAGAAGGAACTGAGTGTTGTGAAACCATAGATGACTTAGAACCTGAAGGGCCCTTAGGTGATCCCCACGCTTCTGGTATCCCAATAGTAATATGACACAAACAAGTAAGGTGACTTCCTTCACAAGTCCTGCAAAGGAATCTAGGCTTACGTCTGAGACGTCTAGGATTCTCAATCATATGAATGCCCCCAGCATGACTTGCAGTGGCTATTGACATGATCCCAGCATGACTTGCAGAGGCTAGTAGAAAATATCCAACATGACTAGCAGAGGTTGGTGATGGATCCCCAACATTACTAGCAGAGGTTGGTGATGAATCTCCAACATGACTAGCATAGGTTGGTGACGAATCCCCAACATGATTAGCATAGGTTGGTGATGAATCCCCAACATGACTAGCAGAGGTTGGTGATGAATGTGCAATGTGACTATCAGTGACTAGACATGTGCCCCCAACATGACTTGCAGCGGTTGGTTGCAGGTCTTCAACATGACTCGTAGAGGTTGTCGACCAATCTCCAATATGACTAGTAGAGGTTGGTGATATAATGCCAGTATGACATGCAATGACTAGAATTGTACCCCCAGCATGACTTGTAGCAACTGGTTATAGGTCTTCAACATGATTCGCAGAGGTTGTCGACCAATATCCAACATGTCTAGCAGAGGTTGGTGATATAACACTAGTATGACAAGCAGTGACTAGACTTGTGGTAGTGGTGAATTGCAGCATTTGAGACCAAGGTCCAAGGAAAGATTGGTTCTGAGAAATTGTAGGTTAGGAAGGATCCTGGTTTACACCCTATCCCTGTCCAATAGGATAGTATCCTCCTCCATAATGATACATAAAGATTTGTAAGGGTATCAACACTGAGGAAGCCGCTTGCGAAGTGAAAGCGGCATGACAAGGGTTACTCATGTGAGGATATATGTTGCCCCCAGATGGAGCAACTTCGTGAGGGGGGTTTCTTGTACTATAAAAATAATTCCCCTCGGATGAAACACCAGAGGGAAGACATAGGTCCGCCATGGGAAAACTGTTCGTATGAATTGGCATAGCAGAAGAAGGACAAGTGGACAAAGTGTAACAAGTAGACTTATTGCTTAATTGTGCACTTACTTCTCGCATAGTGGATTTGTAGGAAGGAAGATTCCAACCTCCTACTGTAAGAGGTGTTTAAAGGATATGACTCCCACCAAATAGAGAGGGATAAGAAGGGGGGATCATGCCCCCATACCCAAAACTTGTATTCTAATAACGAGGTGAGACAGAGGATGAAAAGTGCGAAGACATATCAGACATACCATGAGAAAAATGATCAGAGACCCAAGGCATTGACTGAGTACCATAATTTTGCATACCATTATAAAAAAAATGGATAGATTTGCCCCCATGAACGTCATGGGGGGGGTAGCAGTAAACGAGGGAGAAAAAGGAACTCCACTATCCATGATAAAGAGAACTCAGTATAAACTCTTAAGGCCGACTAGTAATCAAAGAGCATAGTAAAGAGTCAAACGACCAATATGTATGCAAACAGGCTAAAGTGGTTGAGTGGTCTCCCTCGCTAAAGAAGGTATGCCTCATCCAAGAGGGACCTGAGACTCCCTACTAAAGTTTGGAGGTAACATAATAAGTTATAGAGGCCCTCGTAGGCTTAACAACCAGTTGGTCAGATCCCCCCGGAGAGGTAATCCTCCATAAAGGTTGTGTATTGTCTGACCTCTATCCGACCCAGGATACAAGAAGAATAACCCCTGCAAGTAACCTATGAGATACCTAAGTCAAGAAACTAATAAACCATTGTATAACCAATGCACAGGTGAGGAGTCGTAAGTCTGGATCACCGTATGGGCAAGGTAGCAAAGCCCGAAACCTTGAAATCATCATCTCTCATAGAGGTATGGGCACTAGCAAGATCCCCAAATACGAATAAATCCATAGAAATATCTCTAATGCTAGGCGAGTATCTAGGGGTTATCCCTTCAAATAACTTCGCGCAACCTCGTGATTAACTCTTATGTGGGCAAAGCCTCCTGATATTACCAATTATACAATGGATTTCTCAACTCCATGTCTTAGACACATATGTTGATTTAATTGCCTTGGAGAATTTTACTCACAAAATCCTATTCCAAGGCACTAAATCCTAGGGTAGTTTGTGCACCCTAAAAATAAAATCATGACTAATCAATTTTAGTTTAAAGCATAAATTTTATTAGCCATGATTACTCAAAAATGTATGGAAGTGAAACTCATGATGTTATGACTCTGCAAGAAAATAAATATGGATATAATGCAAAGTCTATCTTTATCTTTTCAATGAATAGTATGCTAATAAAAACAACGCAATTTTCAATTTCAACTCTGCAATTCAGAAATAAAATGCAATCTTTCGCTAAATGCACTAAGCTAATGATAAAGGTCTGAAGACAAAAATGTTAACCAATGAAAAATGCCTATTTTTTGTATTTTCAATATACTAAAAAGAAAATGTATGGACTAATGAGAAACCTGATATATAAATTCTACTGTGTATAAAAACAATAACTTGATTAGAATACCAAACAACCATGCAAACAATCCAGAGAACAAGGACAAATCAAAAATGTAAAATAAAGAGAAAGACTTCGCCCAAAAATTCAACTCCAAACAAGTTTCCTGTCATCCCAGATGATCTCAACAGACACTAGAGAGACCTAAGAAGGTTCAACAATCTTCATATTCCACCCAACAATCACTAAACCAAGCAAAAAGTCAAGGGGAAGTGGTATATGCGATTGTTCAGGAGAATAGAGAGTATATACGCTTCTTGCAGTGAGACAACAAGCGTGTATACCCAACTACCAAGGAAAAAGGGGCGTATATGATTCAAAACAAGGCTAGGCAAGGGCAAAAGGTCGAGAACTCGGACCCAGAGTGAACAGAATATGTCAAGTAGTGATGCGACAAGAAACACAAAGGAAAAAAGAGCAATGTAAGAAGAAAAGGTACTTCAACCCTTAGAAGGAAGATCTCTCCCCAGTGGAGTCACCATTTTTGTTACAAGGGAAAAAATCTCTATGGCCAAGGGTAAACCACAAAAGACAGGTATGACTGCAGAAATCAACTCAATTCCAACATATGCTATATATACTAATGTGCAATATAAGAAAGAGGCCTACCTCTATCCAACGTTTGATGATGTTCCACCGTTGAGCACTTTGACCCAAAGCTTTATACATGCAAGAAGTTTTTAACAAACAAGCAGAGCAAGTACATAGTGATGATACAAAAGGGGTTAGCACATCAGATATCCATTAATAAACATTACAAACATGCCCATGGATAATAATCATATATTTGCAAGATACCAATAGGATGGGAAATGAGTATTTCTATTAATAATTGATCAACAGAAGTGACAACATTACAGACTTCTGTGTCAGCATGGTTTGAAACCAAGAAACCAAGTTCCTTCCAACTGGGTCTCCACCACTTCAATCCTCCACCAAAGGCAAGCTCATAGGAAAGAGGCAATGACTCCATTTTGTATTTTCTGGCACAAATCCTGATGTACACGGGCTGTAGTGGAGCAACCCGCGTATATGCATCTTGCATAACTGATAGGGAGCATATATGTGGAAAAATGTATATTTTTTTCTCTGGATTCATCAAAAAAGGGATGATAAGTCTGCATAGGGAAATGGAAAAAGGCCCTCTGTGCAAGATAACAATGGTGAGCCAAATCTTGTTGTAATAGGTATCCGGGAGTTGATAGATTGGATAAAGGAGAAGAGCTACAATGACACATCAACTTATTAGATCTGCAAAGTATTAGATCTGATAACATTGTCTAGAGGAAGCGTATGGTTGTGGCTATAAAATTGTTTTTAATTACTGTGTTGGTGAGGAAGCGTGTCATAGATAGGAGTTCCATTGAATCGTTTGGTAGTAGTGTTCCCAGCAAGAGGTCAACACACCAATTTGTAGCAGAACCAAAGGCGCATGTACCTATAGTTGTTTGTTAACAATTGTTTGTGTGAATACTTGTAAGATAATCAAATTTTTTGTTCGTTTCATATACATGTCCATATAGCAAGGTGTACCCAAATCTGAAGCAGCGGGCCAAAGACACCGACATTGTGAGAACGCACTGAAGAGGGATTCATCGCAGATACGGCTTGGATGGAAGTCCGAGCATAAATATATTTCACGCAAATGGAACCTGTAATATGTGATGAACTTATGTAATGATAGAGAACTGTCCAAAGAAAGAAAAAACTAGATCTGCGAGTATGACACAGGCTGTAAATGGCAGGTTGAAATGAGGTGAATGAAATGCAAATCAAAGGCGATTTGATGGCAGAGCATTGTCAAAAGCACAGTACAGATCTATAGAACTAAGCTTTTTCAAAAACAGGATATTGGGGTATTTTCTTTTGGCAATTTGCTTTTAAAAATGATTTATTTTTTACGTTAAGAACAAAGAAACTTTTTGGATCTTCTTGACGTTATATATTTTGTAATTTTCCTTGGTAAATATTCCAATTCAAAGTCTAGTAAGGGCCAAAGAAGTCAAAGAATTATGTAAAAGTACAAAAGTTCAAGTCAAGAGAGTTATGCAATCGTGTTTTTAGCCAAGCCTTGTTGAGAATGCACTAATGTAAAAAGTTATAAAAGGGTAATTTATTGAGTCAAATAAAAGTATGTAATAAAAGGTTTATAAAGGTCATAGTGAGGGTATCTTGATTCAAAGTAAGGGTTCCAAGTTATTTTTAAAAGTGAGACCAAAATTTTCAAAGAGTTAAGATTGGTCATATGTAAAGTGTGAGATGAGTGGCAGGGTATTTATATTAAATGAGTTCAATGGTCATGTAATGAAGTCTTTGAAAAGTTAGAGTAAAGACAAGTTGAGTCAAGGTCCAAGTCGAGTTAAAGTTAAAGTCAAAATCCAAGTTAATAATAAAGGTGCATGATCGGTTGTACCGGAAACCCTGCCTCCAAATAAACACACCTGCCTCCAAATAGAAGAAATCTCATGATTTGCTATTTGACCAAGATTTTAAAAGCCTATTTCCCCCAAAAACAAAACCATGTGTACTGGTAGCTTATATTTGTCATTGCAGCCCATCCAAGGGTCTTCCCTCAATATTATCTTTGAACCATTTTCAACTCCACACAAGCTAATTCCCAATGATAGGAAAGGCTAGGAATGCTTTCCATGAGTACTCTTGAGTCTTCACAGTCTTTTTGATCCACTCTTCTATAGTCCCAGAGCTATTATACTTATGCACTACAACCAAACACCATGGATCCTTACCTTGGATAAGCCTCCATGTACTATTTGCTGCCAAGGCTTTGGAGAAGTGGAAATTGTTTTTTAAACCCCAACCCCCCTAAATATATTCTCGATCTTGAAACTACCATCTCTATTTTTTTCTATGGATGAAGATCCCTGAGTGTCAAAAATATATCATTCTGGCTAGGGATGAGTGTACATTATTATGATATACATTATGGTTAAGAATGAAACTAATTTTCTGCATATCCTACCAAGGATAACAATTTGTAGTGTAAGTAGTGATGATGAAAAAGTTACCCTGACATGGTTTTAGGGTTTGTGTACTGTTACTGTCACTTCCATAACCATGATTGGTTTGAACTTTGAATGATTTTAAAATATTTTTGATCTTATTTTTTATTGTTTTTGTAATTGTATAACATCTTTCTAATGCTTTGATATCATGGTAAATTCGTATAACTAACTAACCATGATGGATAGGTTGGAGTAAATGGCCCTGATGGATAGGTTGTAGTATTTCTAAATTCATGCATCTTATATTTGAGATTCAAATAATGTAGCATTGTTGAACACGTACATATTATTTGATAGTCATGTGTATCCAATTACTATTATGAAGGGATATGGTTTTATACATTCTCATTTGTGTTAATATGGATTCTTAATGACCAAACTACATGTTTTATTTATTGGCAGTGCACCAAAGAAATTAATTTTCAATACCAGGAGAAGTTAAGAGAAATGCGAGCTCAACAGTCTAAATATCGAGAAGAATTTTTACGTCGAGAAGCACAGGTGCAGCAACAGAAGTATCAAAGAGCCAATCTAAGTCAGTTTCAACACAGTGTTGGTGGCCCAATGGTTGGATACAATGAGAATTCTCATGAACCTCGTGTTCATGGTGGTGCCCTTGGAGAAGGTAATCTAGGCTACCCAGGAGGTTATGACTCTTACAAGGACAGAGGGCCATACTATTGTAGTGTTGGACATCCATTTGGCAAAAATCAGGAATATGAAGCAAGGGAACCTTACCCTGGGGCTTGAGTGTATGATTCGGCTTCATGCTTTTACTAAAATGTATACAATACATTAGTACTAATGGAGACTTTCATGTCAGGTGCATTCTTTTTTATCAATTTTGGGAATCAAGAAATGCTTCTAGTTGATACTTGAAGCACAAAGAGTTTTACTGCATCTTTTAATCAATACCCTTGCTACATTTGTTTCTTGATACAACTTGTTGATCTCTGACTATGTATATTCTCAACAATTTTTTTAAAAAGTATAACTGCATTATTTCTGTTGTTGAAGACTATACAGGGTTGCGAAAGGTGCCAATTAATGATTGTTTCTCTATATGTGTTGGCACAGGGGCAGATCCCGGATTCATCTCCAAGAGCACACCAACAAGCCCTAGCTACTGGGCCTTTCGGCAACACCTATGAAGCATATGCAGTCTCACCCGAAGCAGCTATGAGGGGGTTGCAGGAAATAGATATCTACAACCAAGGGGAATATCAAGTGGATCTAACACAGGAATAACATAGCATTCATATATCCCTTATCATCTTGATCTATTCCATTCATCTATCAAATCTACCTTAGCAATGCAATAACAATATATGAAGGAAAAATACAAAATACCAATCATACACAACACAAAATATGTGTGGTTCACCCTCTCTCTAGTGCTACGTCCATAGAACTATTCTATACTATATTGATGTAAAGAATATAGTTCTTGTCTGCGCTCTTAGCTAGTAGATCTCTTTTCTTCTTCTATGATTCCAGCTGTAGGGTTGATCTTCACACCTAGCTGAAGATGTTACAATCTAGAAGGCTCTTGTACTCATCACTTCTCTCTCTCTCTCAATACTCTTCTCTTGACCATCTCAATATCAACATTAACAATAAAAACACATCAAACCAAAGTACCAACCCAACCTAGGTACTTTAGAACTCTATTTATACATTACAATCTCGCACCGACAGCCTTAGGCCAAAACCTAAGTGTCCAAAACCCTAGATACCAAAACCCTTTGTGTATAAAACCCTAGGTCAACTTGACCCGTGTTTTCAGGGCTTCTGTCACATACCCACTACGGCATAATAAATTTTTCATCTTTTTCTTTCTTCTTCATCATTGAGGGACAGAGTTTCTGAATTCCTACGAGGTTCTAGTGTAGGCTAGGTCTTCCAATCAGGACCTTCACCAAACCAAATCACTGGTTCTTTCATCGAAAATCCATCGTGTACAATTCACGCACCAAGTGTAGGATTCACTTCCATGTGTCCTTCGGTTGTGACCCCGGGCAAAGCCAAGAGGCGCCTTTTGCATTTTAGGACTTCGAAAACTGGGAGTTTGAAATGCAAGGGAGTTGAGTTCTTCGACTCTTCAAACCCCGAAACCCGAAATCCTATTCACACCAAGCCGCTTCGATATTTCACTCACTAGAACTTTGTGTACCAGGATTTCACGATGTGAAACGACAAGAGATCTCCCACCTAAGATATTCGGCAGTCGAAACTTCGAAGCTCATATATATACTCTAAACTCACTTCGGGGTTTCGCAAGTCGGGATTTCGCGATGTGTGATGACAAGAGGTCTTGCATCTGGGTTTCCTGGGAGCCGAAACTCTGAAGTTCATATATATATACACTAAGCTCATTTCGAGGTTTCACAAGTCGGGATTTCGCGATGTGAGAATACAAGGAAACTTGCCCTTGGGTATCCCGGGTGCCAAAATGCTGAAACACCAAACTCTAACCATGCTATACCATTTCGGGGTTTCGCAAGTCAGTATTTTGTGACATGCGAAGACAAGGGAACTTGCCCTTGGGTATCCTGGGTGCCGAAACGCCAAAACACCAAACTCTAACCATGCTATACCATATCGGGGTTTTGCAAGTTGGGATTTCACGACTGACGAGTACAAGGGAACTGACCCTTGGGTTTCCTGGGTGCCGAAACACTGAAACATCCAAACTCTAGACACGCTATGCCATTTCAGGGTTTCTCAAATCAGGATTTCAGACTGACGAGTACAAGGGAACCGACCCTTGGGTTTCCTAGGTGCCGAAACACCGAAACATCCAAACTCTGGACACGCTATGCCATTTCGGGGTTTCGCAAGTCAGGATTTTGGGATTGGCGAGTAAAAGAGATTTTCCTTTTAGGTATCCCAAATGTCGAAACTCCGATGGGTTAGATCTCTACAACGTGTCACCTTGGATCCAACGATCCAAAACGACCCTCGCAATTTTGGTGATTGTGAATCCTCGTTCTTCACCACCCTTATATGCCTAAGTTCCAAAACCTCGGTGGCTTGCGGATGTTCACCACCTGTTCTCCAACGATCCAATGGTTGAAGTGATTTTGGGACTTCTTTCATGTGCCTATCTTCGGATCCAACGACTGTTGGTCCCCGCTCCAGATCTGACGGTTCTATACCATCCGTTCAGATCCTCTTCACTTGCATGCTATCTTGTGTGCCTGGATGTAGGATTTCAATTTTCAAGATCCACACTCTACAGTTGATCTAAGGGTTGTTGTTGCTCTTCCTCCTGAGCTTTGTCTTTCTTCTCGATCTCGGATGATTCCGATGCTTCAAAGGTCTCAGCCTTCAAACTTCTACTAAAAGCCAACTATTGGGTCTCGCCAGCACTTACAAAAAGTGTTGTCCCTCCTGAGCTTTCTCAGCTATGAAGGAATTAAGAGTTTTGTGCTCTTTCTCATGGGCTTGACTCTTAGAAGAGTCTTCCGTGCACCCCTTGCGCTCATTCATCAAGTTTAGGACTTGAGTGAGTCTCTGTCTCTACTTGCCCCACAGGGAGCCTGTGCATAACTACACTACCTCTCCTAAGCTTAACATAATTCATTCTCCAAGGGACTCTAGACAACTAGGAAGGTTGGCATGTGTACATGAGACTATGCCTAAGGTCGACGAACTCACAGTTTGTGCCTCTAACTCAAGCCACCTCAGGACACAAGTATTTATGAGTGCCAATCATGTCCTATCCATATAATCTCTTACTGGCCTAATTATATAGACAAGCAGTAAGGAAAGAGACACAGTATATCCATTCAGAAATCAAGCACAATTCCTGAAACATACACCGTATAACCAAATTCATGCCCAGTTACGGCTAAATTACACAGAGTAAGAAATCACTTATCTATTACAGGTTGCTGCCAACCAACTGACTGTGGGTGTTCATCCTTCCACCTAACCATAGGCTCAGAGGCATTCAATATTAGCACTCTGGCCACCCCTGTGCCAAGCCATGATATCACCAGGGAACTCTCACTCTTCTCGAGGGTTCTCTCTTTGTTTCAGTTTCTGTTCGGGTCCTGTTTTCTGCAACTCGGATCTTTCTCACTCATTTGTGGTCTCGGCGAGGTTTCTCAGATGCTCTTTGGCATCAAGCTCATAGCATTCTATTCGTGATCCACTGGAGATATTCCCACCTCTCCCTCACGAGATCTTGTTCTCGTCTCATGTGTCCTTCTTACCTTGGACGGTTTCGCCGACCTATCTTGTTCCTTCTGTCAGAAGGAAACTCAGGTCTACAGGTCTCTACAGTACTTCAGGCTGACAACCCATGTTTCCATTCATGGGGGTGGTTGGTGATTCAACCACCATTCTTTCTTCATTGACTATTTTCCTTTCCTTGGGATTCAGAGGAGGTTTGTCATCCTTATCATGAATATTTTGGGGTTATTTGATATATGAACCCTCTTGTATGGTTTTCACATTCTTTCTCTAGTGATATCATGGCCAGTACTTTCAAGGCTTCACCCCCACAGTTAGTTATTGACAACTCAAACAATAATACCTTTACATTTTCCTCATGCATTAGCATGGTAATTCCTATTCTATGATTAATTACAAATTGGGGGAAACAAGGGTGTTACAATTCCCTCCCCCTTAAAGGAACACCATCCTCGGTGTTCTTTTCTCAAAACAGCTGTGATTCCTTTCTCATTCGGCCACTTCAGAAGTCTTGACCTTCATCCTCGGTCAGGTCCTCTTTCATAATCTTAGTCTTCGTCACCTGCCTTCAATAATTCTTGGACAACAATCACATTAATCACAATTTTCTGCAAAAACATCTTACTATTGTTCAAAAATTAAAAAGGAAAATTCATATTCTAGCACAGTACTTATTTGTTTAGTTTGTGGATCTGTATCCATATGGTAGTTTTGTTATCCATGCTCATCGCTTTCCTTGATGTACCCATTGGGTGCATGATTCCAATTCAATAGTTCACAAGAGCTATCATGATTTTATCTTCCTTTCCAAGGTTTTTCCGCACGGGAAACTACCCACTGTGTGCATGATCCCAATAGTTTACAAGAATTATTAAGGTCTCCTCTTCCCTGCGGTCACTCACCCTCCAGACCCAGGCTCAGGCATCCCCTTCACTATTATATAGTCCGTCAGGTGATCCATCTTGCCCTGCCAGGGTTTTCTCACATGGGAAAATTTTAGAGACTCTATCGAATCTTACAGTTGAGGCATCCCTCAGACTTTCTCTACCGAGGTGTCCCTCTGGCTTGTGTTACCTCAACACATTAATTTTCATGTGATCATGGCTTATCAAGGGGTTTTCATGGATCAGCAGTAGCCACATTCATCATCTTCAGCTGTGACAGCCTTCATCTGTCCTTTTAGGACAAATATTTTCTTCTCACCTGTATCACAGGTACACAAGGTTCATGAGACATCATTATAAATTCTAACTTTCAGAATTCATTGTAAATCTGTCACCTACAGATTTCATATTCCACAATTTGTTTTCATATTTGTTTCACACAGGAACCAGATTTATGGGACTTTCCTTCCCATAACATTTTAGCTCAGTAGGAAATCGATCTTCCTTTTGGGCTTACAACATTGCCATATCCATGACTCCTTCTTCCATTCCTTACAGTTTGGCTCAACAGGCAATCGATCTTCCCTATGGGGTTACTTTACTGCCATATCCATGACCCTCGGCTTCTTACAATTC
>SNQJ01S0026493.1:194028-204696 GCA_010110895.2 Picea sitchensis | reverse complement strand
TTTCTCTCTTTAACTCTTTACCCCTCTTCCTCTCACACTCTCTCTCTCTCTAACCCCCTTCTTGGTCTCCCTCTCCAGCCCTCTCAAACTCTCTATTTTCCTTCCTCTCTCCCATTCTCACACTCTCAAAGACTCTCGTTGTATTCCTCTCTCCCCATCTAACACTCTCACACAATCTCTCTCTACCCCCATCCTCCCTCTCTCTCTCCCCTTCACCCCCACTATATATATTCTCTTTCTCTCTCTCTCTCTCTCTCCAACATATACCATATATATACCACCCATATTGGTCTCCCTCTACCTCCCTTGGACACTCTCAAACACTCCCTATCTCTCTCCCTATCCCTCCCTCTCAAAATCTCAAACACTCCCTCTCTACCCATATATACTATTTATCTATTACATCTAACTCTCCCTCTCTTTATCATTATATCCCACTCCCTCTATATGCCCCCATTTATCTCTTTTCTCTATATACCCCCCTTCCCTCTCTCCCCACCTTCCTTTCTCTCTCTCTCTCTCTCTCTCTCTCTCTCTCTACCCCCCTCTATGTATTCCTCTCTCTCTCCCTCTCAGACTCCTAGGAATGCACACATGCTCTTAATAACGTGAATTCATTCCCATCAACATTATTATGTATCACACTCAATGGAGGTTCGGGATTTTTTGAACCTTTAACATCAAGAACACATGTATTAACACATAGGATGTATAGGAGTCAAAAAATTTCATTTTTTTAAGTTTTGATAATTTAGTCTCAAAAGGATACCATTAGTCTTTGTCAGTCATGTAATGAATCCTTCTTGTACGAGTCATTTGTTTTAAAACTTGTAGGTTTTATTTATAGAGTCATTATCTCAAGGTTTAGAGTCATGTTCATGTCAAATAAATCATGTTTTGATTGTCTCTTAAGTCAAGAAAGTTGATTAGAGTCCATTTAGGAGAGTCTTGATGCTATGATGGTGGTTGTCATCATTAGAAAAAATGGAAACTATTGGTCATATATTTTATTTAAAGGTAATAATCATCAAGTGTCATGTCCCAAAAAGGTGCAACATATTTGAAAGTCACATGTGACTATTTGGGAAAAATGTCATGTGTCAAACCAATTTGCTGCAAACTCTCCTAAAAGTTTGTAGCAAATCAAGAAAATACAACATGCACTAAATTACATATCATCATGTTTTGTAAACGTGGTAGTTGGTAATTTCTTGCCTTCAACACCATCCATTCATCACTCATTTCTTCAATTCAGGTTCAAAAGGTAGTTTTATTATTATTGTCATTTGAAAAAGTGCATTGCAAACTAGCTAATTTGTTGCAAACTGTGGTGCTCCAAACTCTCTTGTAGCAGTTGAAGATGAATCAGTGGCTTCAAGGGATTATTGGTTTGGATTTATGAAAAAAAAGGAGCAAGATCTATATATAATTACTCTAATTGATGTCTAAAATTCCACTTCCTGAAGATTTATTATCATCAAACCCCATTGCTGCAAAATTCATGTTATTGCTACGAACTATATTTGTTGTATGCATTGCGAATTGAATGTGCTACGAACCCTCTATTTTATCAATTGATAAAACATTGGTTAACCCTGTTTTAACCCAGGTCTGAAAAATACAATCTCATTCAATATCATATTCCTTTTCAGACCTATGAAATTTTAATTTTTTTTTTTATGAAAACCATAACCTAAACTATTTGTTGCAAACTTGATCTGTGCCCTACGAAATCGTGTTTCCAATCCCCTGTTTTACACAATTTACCTGAAGTTTGGTCTGTTTGAGATTTTATCTAGTTCTAGGTTCTCATCCTCTCCTCCCATACCTTATTTTCAGTATTATTTCAGTGTCTGCAACATTTCTTTAGCATAACTGTTTTTGCAACAAACCTTATTTTTCCAGTATCAAGTAGTCAAACCTTAATTTATCATTTTTCATCACATAATCTAGTAGCAACTGTTATAAGAGAAGGAGGGCTTTGAATAAGATATCATGGACATTCAACTAGGGAAGAATATTCATAACGGAGGAGATATTGTCAGGGATTAGCCCCATGACCTACACCTAATCAACTTAGATCCATTTTTCGGAGAGGCATTACAGAGCAGTCCATTTCTACATCTACAAAGATACCAGTTCATGGAGAAAGATGGTTTAAATCCATCTCTTTGAAGTATTCATTTTCTAAGTAATTCTTAAAAACTAAATATCAATAAGATATCCTATCGAAGGCAGTTCCTAGAAATCATATGCTAGAGTATTTTGATAAAATGCTCAGAGTCATTCAAAGGTATTTTACTTGTGAAGGTAGGTTTAATATGTTCTATCAATACCATATTATACTATTGATTCATTTTACTAGAAAAGAGTCCTTTAATATACCCTTCTATCTCCACATAATCCTTGGGAAGATGTGAGATAGAGTTCAATCCAAATCCAATCAAGTGGATACTAGTGTCTTTCATTCTGGTCTGATAAAACTGCTAGTATTAGAATAATTGAAGAAGACCAATACTGATTGAGATGTTTTCCTAGTTGCATCAATATTTCAGCCATATGTTGTTCATACACTGCAATCAAAAAGACAAACACATATTTCTACTGAAATATTGTGCATTCAGAGCCCAGTAAAAAGAGGAAGATGGGAAAAAATGATAAGTCCTCTCAGTCTGCTGATAAGATAACTGAAGTTCCTTCATAGCCTCCTGATGAAGAAACTTCTTCTATGGCATATCCTTCACCTATGGAGACATCCTCTATCAAAGAAATGAGTTTAAAGGGAAAGAAACTTGTATTTTCTCCACTTGTTGTTGCAAAATTTATTAAGCCTAAAATACCATTCACAAGATCAACAATAAAGAAACGTGTCTCTGTTGAGGAGGGTGCATCCAGAGCACCATCTCAACAAACAGTCAAAACTCAGCCTCTTAAAAAAACAATAGAAATCATTGATATCAAGTCTCATTCTGATGAAATGGATCCCACTTTCAAAAGACTCAGGAGGTAGTTGAAATATGTAAGGGATGAGAATGAAAATTTTAAAAAGGAAAATTTGCATGCCAAGATTCGGCTAAAGAAAACTATAGATATGGGTGAAGAAACTATTAAAAAGGAAAAGAACTAGGTAAAAAGATCCATATCTCTAAGTAGGAAATTGAAGAATGTGAACAGGAAAAACATAACTTATCAAACTCAAAGAAGGAAGTTGAAGGAGGAAGTGCAACAATCGAAGTTACAAATTGCAAAATAGAACCTAGACATGTTGGCTCGAGTGGTCACTAGGATAAGAATATGAAGCATCATCTCTGCATCAACATAAAAAAAAATCCATGATGCATTATATATGCATGTTTATAACCCTAAGGGGTAATTTTGTCTTATGATGCTATAATGATGCCCATATGCCATTTTTGAAAGTTACTTTCATGATTTAAAGGTTGTAGAAAGTATTAATAAGGATTCTTCCATAGTTTTGGTAGTAGCTAATATGTTTTGAGGGAAAAATGACACTTACAGAGAATTTTGTAGCACATCCTACTAAAGGCGCTGCAAACTGCTAAAATTGGGATAGTTTGAAGTGCACCCGCTGCAAACTTGACAGTTACTTGGCTTCTGAGTTGTAGGAGGGCTTCCACATGTCAAATAAGGTTCAAATATCTCCTCAGAGATCAGTTAGAATTCAATGGACACTCGTTCCCAATATCTAGCTCCATCAAATATTCATGCAGTGAGTTGGATGCAGTTGTATTTATTACTACCAAGAACCTCCTAAAATTTAGTAGTTTACTAGATTTTAGTTGTTTTTTCTACTGCCAGGCCTCTCCCAGGCATAGGATCTTATGCTAGAGATAGGTGGAAAGTTCAAGATGGTTTTTTATTCTTTTTTCTATTTAATGTGTAATGTAACTCCAGAAGAGGGTTTGAATGGTCATAGATTGAGACTCATATCTTTACTCCCAGCTGTAAAAAGTTTACATATTGTATGTACTCAGACTTAAGAATATTGAATGGTTAATGATCAATTTCTTCTCTTACTACCATATTTTGTGCTTCATTCTTTCTTTGATGCTATCTATTGATGAAGGATTCATCTTAGTACTTGTTCTTGAATGCGGTGAATGATTTACTATTTATTTACTAGTGCAAGTGTTGTCGAAGTACTTTCTCTTGTTGATTAGGAGGTTCCTACTTGATAATATTTCTACTGTATATGTTTCAGAATTACCTGATGTAACCTAGTGCATGTACTTCACATTTTATGCTAAGTATTCCATATTTCCATTGTGTTTTTAATGGTGGTTTGAGATTATTCAAGCCTTACTTATTGGTGTATATTTTGTGGAAATCTTGTGTTGATGTTTTAAACTGAGTTTCTCACCCATTGTCTAGACCTTGAACTAAACTCTTATATTTTACAAACCTACAAGCTTTCTGATGGGTATTAGGCTCACACCTATAGGATTCTAGGTGAGACTTCTAGTGATAACGACATGCACGTTCCTTGGAATGCACACTCATTATTGTGGGCGCATGTTCCTGCTCACCCCCTTGCAACTTATCGTCCACCAACTTCATGCACTCACCCATATATAAAATGAATACATGTAAGTTTGATGGCTATTTTTTAAGAGTGTTTGAATGAGAAAACTATGTGAGAAGATATTAAAAGGATGTAGGGGTCTTGATTTTTCTTCACATGATATCCACTTTCCTTGGGTTGGGTGTAATATGCACTAAATTTGGGTACATAATAATTAAGAACATGTTTAATGGAATTTGTATGTTCAAGAGGGAGCATATAAATCCTTTGAATACTTTGTCTTTGAAACTCATATGTGTGTAAATAACTATATTATGTATATCAAAGGGAGATAAATTACCTTATTTTTCCTTTCTAGATAATACTTGGTATGCCAAAAAGTATAAGTGAGATAGTAAAAAGAGAAATGGAGGTGAGGGAGTACCTTCTAAAGATAGAGTGGTTAAAATTAAACAAACCTTGTAATATTATGAATATAAACCAATGTTATAATGTGATGAACATAACCCCTAATAAATGGATCTTAATTTTGAAATATTATGAACATAAATCACTTCATCCACACACTGGAAGGAATCCCAAAGAACTTGTATGTAGACCATGATATGTGCAAAGGCACTACAGAATGGAAAACCTTACAACAAAACTTTGTACCAACTTTCTCATTTGAACATGAGAACCCAAACATTGATTCAACATTGAAGCATATAAGAGGTGTGATATTTATTGATGAACCATAGGTTGAACTCATGACATAATATCAACAACAAAATAGAAAGAAAATCAAAGAACTAATTTCATGTTATCATATTGAAGGGGAAGCACCAGATGAAGATGACTCACACAACATTCAAACTATAGAAATTGAAGGAGAAAGAGAGGTGGAAGGTCCATCTATGGAATCAGAAGTATTTTATGCACCAATCAAAGTGAAGCAATTCAACATTGGGACAACTGACAATCCTAAACTAGCAAGTATTGGAGACTATTGGGATGAACAAACAGTAGAAAGAATAACATAGTTATTGCGCGAATACAGTGGCATGTTCCCAATGACCTTTATAGAGATGAAATGCATAGAAGGAGATCTAGGAGAGATGAATATACCTCTCAAACCTGAGCCAAGACCTATCAGACATAGACCTTACAAACTAAATCCAGTATATAAGAAAAAAGTAAAAGTAGAAATTGACAGAATTTTGGAACTTAGTATCATAGAACCGATAGAGGAATTTGAATGGATAAGCCCTATGGTAGTCCAAGAAAAGAAGAAAGGGAGGGTAGGTATTTGTGTAGATTTGAGAAAATTGAATGATGCTTGCTTACATGATCCTTTTCCTACCCCATTCACAGATGAAGTCTTTTAAAAAGAGAATGTGGGAGGCCAGGAAGCATATTCATTTATAGATGGATTCTCAGGTTACCATCATATCAAAATATCTCTAGAGGAATGGTATAAGACTACTTTTTATATAGGATGGGTATCCTACCAGTACACAGTCATGCCATTTGGCCTGAAGAATGCACCAGCCATATTTTCAAGAGTAATCATAGCTTCTTTTAAGGAGTTCATATATCAGTTTATAGAAGTATATATGGAGGACTAGATTGTATATAGTATGTTAAAGGATCATGTATAAGTGTTAATACTTATGTTGGAAAGATGCATGAAATGTCATATATCATTAAATATCAAGAAATACATTTTTGGGACACCTTTTGGGATACTGTTGGGACATATAGTGTGTAAACAAGGATTACTAGTAGATCCTTCTAAGATTATAGTAATTGTAAACTTACCACCACCAAAATCAGTGCGCTAGTTGAGAAAAACACTAGGACATACATCCTATTGCAGGAAATTTATAAAAGGTTATGCTCAGATCACTGCACCAATGGAAAAATTGTTAAAGAAAGATATTGTAACACCCTTGTTTTCCCCAATTTGTAACTAATCATAGAATAGGAATTACCATGCTAATGCATGAGGAAAATGTAAATGTATTATTGTTTGAGTTGCCAATAACTGACTGTGGGGGTGAAGCCTTGAAAGTACTAGCCATGATATCACTAGAGGAAGAATGTGAAAACCATACAAGAGGGTTCATATATCAAATAACCCCAAATCTTCATGATAAGGATGACAAACCTCCTCTGAATCCCAAGGAAAGGAAAGCAGTCAATGAAGAAAGAACGGTGGTTGAATCACCAACCACCCCCATGAATGGAAACATGGGCTATCATCTCAAAGTACTGCAAGGACCTGTAGAACTGAGTTTTGTTATGACAAAAGGAACATGATAGGTCGATGAAACCGTCCAAGGTAAGAAGGAAACACAAGATGAGAATGGGAGCTCGCAAGGGAGAGGTGCGAAGCTCTCCAGTGGAACACAAATAGAAGGCCGTGAGCTTGATGCCAAAGAGCATATGAGAAACCTCACTGAGGAAACAAATGAGCGAGAAAGCTCCAAGTTGGAGAAAACAGGACCCAAACAGAAACTGAAATAGAGAGAGAAACCTCAAGAAGAGTGAGAGTTCCCTGGTGATATCATGGCTTGGCACGGGGGTGGCTAGAGTGCTAATATTGAATGCCTCTGAGCCTATGGTTGGGTGGAAGGACGAACACCCACAGTCAGTTGGTTGGCGGCAACCCATAATAGATAAGTGATTTCTTACTCTGTGTAATTTAGCTGTAATTGGGCATGAATTTGGTTATACGGTGTATGTTTCGAGAATTGTTCTTGAGTTCTGAATGGATTTACTGTGTCTCTTTCCTTATTTCTTGTCTATATAATTAGGCCAGTAAGAGATTATATGGATAGGACATGATTGGTACTCATAAATACTTGTGTCCTGAGGTGGCTTGAGTTAGAGCCACGAACTGTGAGTTCATCGACTTTAGGCATAGTCTCATGTACACATGCCAACCTTCCTAGTTGTCTAGAGTCCCTTGGAGGACGAATTCTATTAAGCTCAAGAGAGGNAAGACTCTTCTAAGAGTCAAGCTCAGGAGGAAGAGCAACAACAGTCCTTAGATCAACTATAGAGTGTGGATCTCTGCCATTGAAATCCTATGTCCAGGCACACAGGATAGCGTGCAAGAGGAGAGGATTTGAATGGACGGTATAGAACCGTCAGATCTGGAGTGGGACCGATAGTTGTTGGATCCGAAGATAGGCGCATGAAAGAAGTCCTGAAATTACTTCAACTGTTGGATCATTGGAGGACAGGTGGTGAACATCCGGAAACCACTGGGGTTTCAGAACTTAGGCGTATAAGGATGGTGAAGAACGAGGATTCACAATCACCGAAATCGCGAGGGTTATTCTGGATCGTTGGATCCAAGGCGACACATGGCAGAGATCTAACCCATCGGAGTTTCAGCATTCGGGATACCTAAAAGGCGAATCTCTTGTACTCGCCAATCCCAAAAATCCTAACTTATGAAACCTTGAAATGGCATAGCATGTCCAAATTTTGGATGTTTCGGTGTTTTGGCACCTGGGAAACCCAAGGGTCAGTTCCCTTGTACTCGTCAGTCATGAAATCCTGACTTGTGAAACCCCAAAATGGCATAGCGTGTCCATAGTTTCGATGTTTCGGTGTTTCGGCACACGGGAAACCCAAGGGTCAGTTCCCTTGTACTCGTCAGTCATGAAATCCCGACTTGCAAAACCCCAAAATGTCATAGCGTGTCTAGAGTTTGGATGTTTTGGTGTTTCGGCACCCGGGAAACCCAAGGGTCAGTTCCCTTGTACTCGTCAGTCATGAAATCTCGACTTGCGAAACCCCAAAATGGCATAGAGTGTCCAGAGTTTGGATGTTTCGGTGTTTCGGCACTCGAGAAACCCAAGGGTTAGTTCCCTTGTACTCATCAGTCACGAAATCCCGACTTGCGAAACCCCAAAATGGCATAGCATGTATAGCGTTTGGATGTTTTGGTGTTTCAGCACCCAAGAAACCCAAGGGTCAGTTCCCTTGTACTCATCTGTCGTGAAATCTCGACTTGCGAAACCTCAAAATGGTATAGCATGATTAGAGTTTGGTGTTTCAGCGTTTTGGCACCCGAGATACCCAAGGGAAAATTTCCTTGTCTTCGCATGTCGCGAAATCCCGACTTGCGAAACCCCGAAATGGTATAGCATGGTTAGAGTTTGGTGTTTTGGTGTTTTGTTACCCGGGATACCTAAGGGCAAGTTTCCTTGTCTTCGCATGTCACGAAATTGCGACTTGTGAAACCCTAAAATGGTATAGCATGGTTAGAGTTTGGTGTTTCGACATTTCGGCACCTGAGATACCCAAGGGAAAGTTTCCTTGTATTCGCACATCGCGAAATCCCGACTTGCGAAACCCCGAAACGAGCTTAGAATATATATATATATGAACTTCAGAGTTTTAGCTCTCGGGAAACCCAGATACGAGACCTCTTATCATCACACATCGCGAAATCCTGACTTGCGAAACCCTGAAGTGAGTTTAGAGGATATATATGAGATTTAGAGTTTCGGCTCCTAGATATCCTAGGTGCAAGATCTCTTGTCATCGCACATCGTGAAATCCTGATACACGAAGTTATGGTGAGGGAAATCTTGAAGCGGCTTGGTGTGAATAGGATTTAGGGCTTCAAGGTTTGAAGATTCGAAGAACTCAACTCCCTTGCATTTCAAAGTCCCAGTTTCGGAAGTCCCGAAATGAGAAAGGCGCATCTTGGCTTAGCCCGGGGTCACAACCGAAGGACACATGGAAGTGAATCCTACACTTGGTGCGTGAATCGTACACAATGAATTTTCAATGAAAGAACAAGTGATTTGGTTTGGTGAAGGTCCTGATTAGAAGACCTAGCCTACGCTAGAACCTTGTAGGAATTCGAAAACTCTGTCCCTCAATGATGAATAAGAAAGAAAAAGATGAAAAAACTTAGTTCCCATATTGGGTGTGTGACAAATTGGTATCAGAGCATGGTTACAACACTTGGCCTGCTTGGGCTCATGTACGATTCAAGTAAGGAGATGTTGTTATCTGCATTTACTCCTTGAGGAGAAGGGCTGCAGATTGAACCTATGATTTTGGGATTTCTTGTTGAATTCTAGCAAAGGGATTTTATTGTTCCTTTGTCAAAATGATAACTAATCTTATAGGAGTAGGAATGCAGTGGTCAGTATTACTGATAAAAACTGAGTGTGAATAACAGAGGTGGAATAAATTGTGCTATGAAGCTGCACTAGCCAGAAAAGGGACATGAACTGAGTTGTTATGTTATAGTGTGATGATGGCTACCTACTAAAGCAAGTAGAGTCTCCTGCAATTGAGATGGTTGGCTAGGTAAGAATTAAGATCCAAATGAAGAACTCCTTCATGATTTGGGAAATCTAGTAAGGACTGGTAGGATCCTTAGGAAGTTATGACTACTACATTATTAAAAGACTAAACCCTGAGCCTATAACTCTTCACGATTAAGAGGAATGATGAAAATATGTAGGGTTAGATTACCTGACCTATAATGGTTAGGATCGACAATAAGAATAAGTTGTTTGAGCAATATTAAGAGGAGTCCTTTGGGACTGTTGCTAATTCCCAAGAGTGACCCTTGTTGGTTGTTCCCATAAAGAGAGGGTAACATCCGTATGAGTTATGACTATGAGATTTGTCCTGTAAGTAACTTAAAAGATCAGAAGAGATAGTGAAGAAATCCTTCAGAAAAGAGTTTTGAAGATTGGATAGGATCAAGAGTCAAGATCCATTCAGAAAGAACGAAAATGTTTCAAGTTGTTCGATCTCAGAGAAGTAGCGCACTGGTTAGTTGCGAGGAGATACCGGAATTTCGCAAAACCAAAGGACTTGGGATAAGCAATGAGAAATTCGCAAAAATATCATAGCCCTTGATCAAGGAGAGATCTGGACCATTGATCGTCCAGAGAGAATTTCGCAATTTCAGATACTGGGAGTCCGAGGGGTAAGAGTTCAGGAGACTAGAGGTCCTGGGCCACGAAGTATTGAAAGTGTCGGGACCATTCATTGCTAGAGGACAAGTGGTGGAGGATTGAGGTTTTGGGGATATCCCCGAAGGGAGCCATTTTGACACTCCTGGTACCAGAGATGCGAAGGGAAAGAGTTCAGAACTCTTG
>SNQJ01S0026493.1:170503-188317 GCA_010110895.2 Picea sitchensis | reverse complement strand
CCCTGGCCACATTCATACCCAATGCACTCTTGCATTGTTATTCAAGTTAGACACACTTTATGACTAGTTCTTGGCCATGGGGTGTTGGAATTTAACCAACCTCTTCCTCATATGGTTTATTTTGTTTTCTTTCATTCTTATAGGAGGACCATACTGCCTGCTATAGGTCAATCATGATCCCAAATCAGTACACACGAACTCAAAAGTTTCACATGAATGCCTTTACGCATTCCATGATTATCCATGCATTCATGACATATCAATTCATGAATTCTTCCAAGGGTTACAAACAATGTTTACCACCAGAGGTTCATACCTCCATCATTTAGGTTCTCCTTCCTGAGTCATACCTTACTTGGGTATCCGAGGCATACAACTGCCCTTTCAATTTTCAGGTATAACCTGCAATAATAAAATATTTCGGAAGGGGTTCTTACCAAATCCCTTCATACCCTATGCCACATAGGCACAAATATCTTTATACCAGTTCTTGGCTGCTGGCACCCTTTCTTTGTTCTCTACCTTATCAGTAGTGCTTTAGCGGGATTTTCACAGCCCCATCAACAACCTTTCAACTGCAGCCTTTCCATGGTCACCCTCTGTTTGAGGTTGTTCATTATTGGCAACTGTCTTCCTCAACAGTTCCAATATTATTCCTTTCTACACATGACATACACCATAGGAACATTAATCGTCATGTAAATTAAAATGCAAATATCATAGCGTTTAATTAATAAAAACATTTTCAGGTATGTCTAGCATATCTGTATGCACTTCATCACATTATCCTTAATGTTTTTTTTCATGAGTGTAACACAACAGTTCTCAATTGTTTTCACAGCATTACAACCATCATTATTATGGTGTCAAATCATTTTTGTTCATCAATGTACTAGCTTTTTCATCCCATAGAACGTAATGCACAACAAGGAAAGAATTTGAGGGCTCTCCCCTTCTTCTAATTCTTTCTACATTGCCTGGGGCTTTTTAGCCCAGTCAAGTTATCTCTAAGGTCTCACTGCCTTTCCTTAACCACAGCTTCAACCAAGCCATATCAGTTAAACATACCCATTTATTCATTCAATCATACTCAGGGGTTTACTGGCCTCTTACCAACCATACTAGTTTTCCACAACTGCTCTTTTTCTGAGCAGCCCTGGGTTAGGCTCATCCTAACTCTTAGGATACTTCAACATGCTTTAGTAGCAACTCTTTGCTCATAATGAATCATGAACATGAGCATCCTACACTCTTCCATTCTGTTATCAGAATGTTCAATATTTGGTTATTAGCCTTCTATTACTTACATGATTCTTTCAAAATGTAATCCAAGATTCTTATACATGGATAGGCCTTCCAGCCCATTGTCCAACCTTCAACAATTATCAGGGTTGTGACTCTGTTCTTCTGAAAGAGACCTTATACAATTCCTCCACTAGGAACTCCTTCAGCATGCAACTTCCTTGTTGCAGATCCATCACCACTTGTGATGGCCTTAACCTTGAGTCAACCTTTTAGTGATCTACCAAATATTCACCTTAAGGAATATAAACATGCATCCTTTTTAACTTACATCTATGATGTACTTAACCACTTTCATAATCCTAAGCCTGCATGTAGCTATCGTAGGTATATTTCATAGCCCACATACATTTCCATTTTTAAAATCAGTCATCTCAGGATTGTTCACAGTCCTTCTCATGTCATCTTCAAAGGCATAAACATTTTCCTCTTACCATGACATCAGAGCATCCTCACTTGTTTACTCTTTCATTATACATGTGCATTACTTGCACGTTTAATATCATTCATACCTTACCGGTATTAATATTAGGCTTCCTATTATGAAGATTCACAATGCATTAACCTCATGCACTCAAGTACAATTAAACACAACTAAGTATTCATCATACTGGTTCATGCCTTCCCCTCACATGACCACCAATGGTGACCATGATCTGAACAAAAAGGCACTTTGCATTTCATGATTTTCAGGATTTCTATTGCAAGGAACTTTGGTTCCTTGATTCCTTGAAATCCAATAGGTCGAAATGCCGAAATGTTGATCCCCGGCTTTCTCCTCCAAGGAGGTGTCTTCCCGACTTGTCACATTTTGCGACTTCGGAACCCCCAATGTCAAGCGTTCCGACTTTCCATCTACGGGATTCCCAAAATACCGATTCCTGATATCCTGATATGACCACAACCCCGCTCCTCTTTATGTTGCATTGTTGTGACTTCGGGGTTTTCATCCCCAAGAGTCTGGATTCTTCGTCTCCAAGACTTCCGAAATGCCGAATCCCGGTATGCCGAAATGTTGGCTTCCTATCACGTCCCCTTAGCACCTTTGGGATTTCATGTTTTGCGATCCCGTGATGTAAGGGTTGCCCGGTCCTTGCTCCCTTGACTTCTCAATACTCGAAATACCGGCATGCCACTATTGAGAGATCAACGACCACGATCCAATCCGCATCCTATAGCCCTGATCCTTTTTCGAAATTTTTTTTGGGGGGGGTCAAGAGTTTCGAACTCTTGCCCTTCACATCCTCGGTACCAGGAGTGTTGAAATGGATCCCTTTGGGGATTTTCCCAAAACCTAAATCCTCCACCACTTTTCCTCTAGCGATGAATGGTCCCGATGCTTTTGGGACTTCATGGCTCAGGACCTCTAGTCTCCCAAACTCTTACCTCTCGGACTCCCGGTATCCGAAATTGTGAAATTCTCTCTGGACGATCAATGGTCCAGATCACTCCTTGATCAAGGGCTATGATCTTTTCACGAATTTATCATTGCTTATCCCAAGTCCTTTGGTTTTTGTGAAATTTTGGTATCTCCTCGCAACTAACCAATGCACTACTTCTTCGAGATTGAACAACTTGAAAAATTTCAGTTCTTTTTGAATGGATCTTGACTCTTGATCCTATCCAATCTTCAAAAATATTTTCTGAAGGATTTCTCCTACTCTCTTTTGAGATTTTAAGTTACTTACAGGACAAATATCATAGTCATAACTCATACGGATGTTACCCTCTCTTTATGGGAACAACCAACAAGGGTCACTCTTGGGAATTAGCAACAGTCCCAAAGGACTCCTCTAAATCTTACTTAACAGATTATCCTTGTTGTCGATTCTAACCATTATAGGTCAGGTAATCTTACCCTATATATTTTCATCAGTCCTCTCAATCGTGAGGAGTTATATGCTCAGGGTTTAGTCTTTTAATAATGCAGTAATTATAACTTTCTAAGGATCCTACCAGTCCTTACCGGATTTCCCAAATCATGAAGGATTTCTTCATTTGAATATTAATTCTTACCTAACCAAGCATCTTAATTGCAAGAGACTCTGCCTGCTTTAGTAGGTAGCCATCGTCACACTATAACAAAACAACTCAATTCATGTCACTTGTCTTGCTCATGCTGCTCCATAGCACAATTTATTCCACCTCTGTTATTCACACTCAGGTCTTATCAGTAATACTGATCAGTGCATCCTACTCCTATAAGAGTAGTTACCATTTTAACAGAGGGGTTAAAGAAATTCCCAATTTACAGTTTCATTCTGCAGTCCTTCTTCTTAAAGAGAAAATGCAGATAACACTGTCTCTTTACACGTATTGTACATGAGCCCAAGCATGCCAAGTGTTGTAACCATGCTCTGATACCAATTTGTCACATACCCACTATGGCATGATAAATTTTTCATCTTTTTCTTTCTTCTTCATCATCGAGGGATAGAGTTTCCGAATTCCTATGAGGTTCTAGCATAGGCTAGGTCTTCCAATCGAGACCTTCACCAAACCAACTCACTGGTTCTTTCGTTGAAAATCCATCGTGTACAATTCATGCACCAAGTGTAGGATTCACTTCCATGTGTCCTTTGGTTGTGACCCTGGGCTAAGCCAAGAGGCACCTTTCGCATTTCGGGACTTCAGAAGCTGGGAGTTTGAAATGCAAGGGAGTTGAGTTATTTGACTCTTCAAACCCCGAAACCCGAAATCCTATTCACACCAAGCCGCTTCAGGATTTCACTCACTGGAACTTCGCATACCGAGATTTTGTGATGTGTGACGACAAGAGATCTCACACCTAGGATATCTGGGAGTCGAAACTCCAAAGCTCATATATATACTCTAAACTCACTTCGGGGTTTCACAAGTCGGGGTTTCGCAAGTCGGGATTTCATGATGTGTGATGACAAGAGGTCTTGCATCTGGGTTTCCTGGGAGCCGAAACCTTGAAGTTCATATATATATATGCTAAGCCCGTTTCGGGGTTTTGCAAGTCGGGATTTCATGATATGTGAATACAAGGAAACTTGCCCTTGGGTATCCCGGGTGCTGAAACACCGAAACACGAAACTCTAACCATGCTATACCATTTCGAGGATTCACAAGTTGAGATTTCACGACATGCGAAGACAAGGGAACTTTCCCTTGGGTATCCTAAGTGTCGAAATGTCGAAACACCAAAATATAACCATGCTATACCATTTCAAGGTTTTGCAAGTCGGGATTTCATGACTAACGAGTACAAGGGAACTAACCCTTGGGTTTCCCAGGTGCCGAAATACCGAAACATCCAAACTCTAGACAAGCTATGCCATTTCGGGGTTTCGCAAGTCAGGATTTCATGATTGACGAGTACAAGGGAACTGACCCTTGGGTTTCTCGGGTGTCGAAACACCGAAACATCCAAACTCTGGACACACTATTCCATTTCAAGGTTTTGCAAGTCAGGATTTCAAGATTGGCGAGTACAAGAGATTTCTCTTTTAGGTGTCCCGGATGCCGAAACTTTGATGGGTTAGATCTCTGCCACGTGTCACCCTGGATCCAACGATCCAGAATGACGCTCACGATTTCGGTGATTGCAAATCCTCGTTCTTCACCACCCTTATATGCCTAAGTTCCGAAACCCCGGTGGATTCCATATGTTCGCCACCTATCCTCCAATGATCCAATGGTTGAAGTGATTTTGGGACTTCTTTCATGTGCCTATCTCCGGATCTAATGACTGTTGGTCCCCACTCCAGATTTGATGGTTCTATACCGTTCATTCAGATCCTCTCCACTTGCGTGCTATCCTATGTGTCTGGATGTAGGATTTCAATGGTCCAGATCCACACTCTACAGTTGATCTAAGGGTTGTTGTTGCTCTTCCTCCTAAGCTTGGGCTTTCTTCCTAATCTTGGAAGATTCTGATGCTTCAAAGGTCTCAGCCTTCGAACTTCTACTGCAAGCTGACTATTGGGTCTCGCCAACACTTATGAAAAGTGTTGTCCCTCCTGAGATTTCTCAGCTATGAAGGAATTAAGAGTTTTGTGCTCTTTCTCCTGGGCTTGACTCTTAGAAGAGTCTTCCGTGCACCCCTTGCGCTCATTCATCAAGTCTAGGACTTGAATGAGTCTTGGTCTCTACTTGCCTCGTAGGGAGCCTGTGCATAACTACACTACCTCTCTTGAGCTTAACATAATTCATCCTCCAAGGGAATCTAGACAAATAGGAAGGTTGGCATGTGTACATGAGACTATGCCTAACTGTGGGTGTTCGTCCTTCCACTCGACCATAGGCTCAAAGGAATTCAATATTAGCACTCTGGCCACCCCTGTGCCAAGCCATGATATCACCAGGGAACTCTCACTCTTCTCAAGGGTTCTCTCTCTGTTTCAGTTTCTGTTTGGGTCTTGTTTTCTGCAACTCGGAGATTTCTCACTCATTTGTGGCCTCGTTGAGGTTTCTCAGATGCTCTTCACCATCAAGCTCATAGCCTTCTGTTCATGATCCACTGGAGAGCTTCGTGCCTCTCCCTCGCGAGCTCTCATTCTCGTCTTGTGTGTCCTTCTTACCTTGAACAGTTTCGTTGACCTATCATGTTCCTTCTGTCAGAAGGAAACTCAGGTCTGTAGGTCTTTGCAGTACTTTGAGATAACAACCCATGTTTCCATTCATGGGGGTGATTGGTGATTCAACCACCATTCTTTCTTCATTGACTGCTTTCCTTTCCTTGGGATTCAGAGGAGGGTTGTCATCCTTATCATGAATATTTTGGGGTTATTTGATATATGAACCCTCTTGTATGGTTGTCACATTCTTTCTCTAGTGATATCATGGCCAGTACTTTCAAGGCTTCACCCCAACAGTCAGTTATTGGCAAATCAAACAATAATACCTTTACATTTTCCTCATGCATTAGCATGGTAATTCTTATTCTATGATTAATTACAAATTGGGGGAAATAGGGGTGTTACAGTTTTGCCATCCTGTCTTTCCTTTCTTCTCACATGGTGCTCCAAAGCATATAATGGTGGATTTTTCCTCTTTTTGAGTCATCCACGATCCTTCTTCCTTGCTTAACTGTCATCCTCGATCTCCTCATCCAACGGATTTCTTTCTCGGGCTTCGCTCCATCTTTTCTTCTCTTTTGCTCACTTTGACCCAGTATCAGTCACTATGTCTTCCGCATAGTTCGTTTTTCCCCATTTTCTTCCTTATTCTTCACTTCCTTCCATAAACAAGGGCCAAAAGGCCCCCAACACTCACCTGTGACTCATCCCGAGGCAGTTCGATTTGACTATTCTTTTGTACTTTAACTTCAGACTGCACAGTGTAGTCTTCGCTTTCTTCTTAATGCCTTTTCTTCCTCCTTGTGAAGACTATCTTTTCTATGTCTGGTACCCAATTTCAACTGCACATGGTACAACCTTTTCTTCATGCTTCTATTGAGAGCTGCGAGGCAGCTGGTTATCATAGTACAACTTCAACTGACTCCCATTCACTAGTCCTTCCTTCCATTCTCCTTTTAACGTCTTCAAGTGCACAACTCCTCGTTCTGTGACATAAGCGATCTTGTATGGCTTGAGCCAATGCATTCTGAACTTCCCAGGATGCTTGATGAACTTCCTGTCATAAACCAACACTAGATCTCCTTGTCTAAATGCCTTCTTCTTGATGTGCCTGTCATGATAGGCCTTCTCTCTTTCCTTCTATACTTGATGATGGAATCCTGCAATGAATATATCTTCCTCAAGTTCGACCAACTGCGCAAGTCTCTCTTGAACATCTCCAGTATCATCCATACCTGTAAAGGAAACAATTCTCAGGCTTGGTACCAAATACTCCATTGGAACAATAGCTTCAGGACCATAGACCAATTTAAAAGGGGTCTGCATTATCAGCTTCTTGCAAGTGGTTCTATAGGCCCATAATACTGCTGGTACTCTTAAATCCCAATCATCCATGTTTACGCACCATATATTGGTTAGTGTTGTTTCCAAAATCTTGTTGAATGCTTCAATTGTCCCATTTGCTTGAGGATGCTATGGTGTGCTCTTCTGATGGTGGACTGCAAATTATTTAGTCAAGGCTTCAATTGTCTTATTGATGAAATGTGTTCCTTGATCACTCATGAGGATCTTTGGGCATCCAAACCTGGTTATGAAGTCATCAAATATGAAGTGCATAGCTATAGTTTCACTACAGTCCTTAACTGCTCTAGCTTCGGCCCATTTGGTTAAGTACTCTGTTGTTGTGATTATGTACCTTGCTCCTGTGCGTTTTCCTATTGGGTTTATAGGTCCAACGAAGTCAATGGCCCATTTCTCGAATGCTTGTAGGGTTAGTTGTGGTGCTAACAGAATTTCATCTCTTCTGGAGGGTTTCCCAAACCTTTGACATACATCGCAAGCTTTGGAATAGTCTTTAGTATCTCTGTATAAGGTAGGCCACCAAAGGCCAACTCTCAGGACCTTCTACGCATTTTCTTTCCTTTCATAATGTCCTCTTGTGATGCCTTCATGAGATTCTATGAGGATAATCGGGTGTTCTGCCTCCATAACACATCTTTGCAAGATCTCATCCAGTCCCATCTTGTATAGATGTCCAGCTATAAGTGAGAAATCTGCAGTGCGCACTACTAGTTGTTTCTTCTGTAGAATTGTATACTAACTAGGTGCCATTCCTGTTGACAGGAACTGTACTATTTCTAAAAAGTGGTCATAGATCTTTCTAATGGCTAGTAGTTGTGCATTCGATAGTGTATCCTCCAAATTGTTTGGTTCTTCACCATGTTCCAATATTGACAAGTGGTCAGGGCCTTTGTTCATTCTCCCTGGTTTAATTATGATCTCAAAGTCATATTCTTGAAATACTAGAAGCCATCTACATATTCGCCCCCCCAACACTGGCTTGTTAACTAGGTACTTGAGTGCGGAGTGATAAGTAAACATTTTAAAGTGTCCCCCCAACAAACAGTGGCGAAACTTCTCTAGTGCATACACCATGGCTAATCCTTCTCTTTCGGTAGTGGTATAATTAATCTCAGCAGTTGATAGCTTCCTGCTAGCAAAGGATAACGGGTGGTTAATGTCTCCTTCTCCTGGTTTTTCTAACACAAATCCTAAAGAAATAGAAGATGCATCGACATGTACATTAAACTCCTTGGTCCAATCTAGAAAAACCAAAATGGGCGCAATAACCATTTTCTCTTTCAGTGTGTTGAAGCTCTGCTAGCATTCTTCAGTCCAACTAAACTGACAATCCTTCTTCAACAACTTCTCCATGGGCACTGTGATCTGAGCATATCCCTTAATGAACTTCCTGTAGTATCTTGTGTATCCCAACGCAGTGTGCAACTATTTAACTATTGTAGGAGGGGGTAGATCAACTATAATGGAAATCTTGGATGGAACTATTAGCAACCCTTTCTTACATACAATATGTCCTAACAAAACTCCAAATGGTGAAAAGAAAATGAATTTCTTCAGATTTAAAGAAATTTGACACTGCTTGCATTTATCCAACATTAGCCTTAGACATGCAATATGATTTTTCAATAAAATAAAGACAGTCCAATCATCAAAATATGCTTCTAAAAATTTGTGCAAAAACTTCTTGAATGCTTCGACCACCACCCTGGAAATGATGGTTGGGGAATTCTTCAATCCAAATGGCATTGTTGTATACTGATAGGACCCTCATTCTGTTGCAAACATGGTCTTATGGTAGTCTTCCTTGGCAATCCAGATCTAATGGTATCCTAAAAATCCATCTGTAAAAGAATATACCTCTTGGCCTCCCACATTATCTAACACTACATTAGTGAATGGTGTAGGGAAGGGGTCATGTAAAAAAGAATCATTAAGCTTCTATAGGTCTACGCATATTCTGATCTCTCATGTCTTCATGTCTTGTACCACCATAGGGATAATCCACTTTGATTCTTCCACATGTTCTATAATCCTTGCTTCTAGCATTCTATCAAGCCTGATTTTCACTTTCTCCTAATATTTGAGGTTCAATATGTAAGGTCTCTGTATGATTGGTCTAGCATCTGGATTTAATGGAATCCTCATCTCTCCCATAGGCCCTTTAATTCCCTTCATATTAGTGAACTTGGTTGGAAACAAGTCCTGATATTCATGCAACAACTTAGTAATCTTGTCAATGGTAGAAACATCCCAATAATCTCCAACATTGGAAAGCTTCGGCGTTTCCTCTATTCCAATATTGACTTTCTTGATCTTGATCGGTTGTCCAATAAATGATAACTCAACTCTTGGCCCTTCCACATCTCTCTAGCCTTCTATTTTTGTGATGTTTTCTTTCCTCAGATCATCATCTTCATCCGCATTAATGTTGTAATAGCCTTGCAGTTTCTGGAGAGGCACAGTCCATTCATCCTCTTCCTGTTCTAAGGGAAGGCTATATACCTCCTCGAATACTTTTTTTCTCACAATATGTAATGCTTGATCTACTGACGAAAATTGACTTTCAAACAAGAATGTAGTTATAATATTTTGAGTCATACCTTTCCAATCTTTGGTGACGAGGCGTAGCTCTGCTTGGAGGTACCAATTGATAGCTATTGTGTCCAGTGTGTTGATGAATTTGTGTACCCACTATTCTTGCGCAATGTCACTCTAGGCCTCTTCGTAGCTTTGCACATGGTCCTTTGGGCATCTTCGACCTATGTAGTGAACTTTGCAGCCTTCTACTTGTGTTGAGAATCGCACTATTATCAGAGTACGACATTGTGTCCAGTCTATGATATTACTTTTGTGCATCCCCCACCATCTTGCTGGTGTGGCTTCTAAGGCCTCATCCATGGACAATAATCTCTATTTTATTGGTACACATTCTTCTCAACATTCGACAAGAATGTTTCTAAAGGATTTAGACCATCAAAGGTGGGTAAATTACTTACTGTTGTGCCAATCCAATGAACTTCTCTGGTTAATCTAGCACATCTTCTTGTGGATACTTCATACATCATATTCTTCCAGTTCTCCATTGCTTCTTTTGAATTTGATGAACACACACTCTCACTTCACTCGCTTAGATTCCCATCGGCTATAGGATTAATGTAATCCTATTGTTTGGCAGTTAGCTTGTAGATGTTGTCTAGTGCATATGTGTAGTATTCTTCTCTTATGGGCTCAGTGTATCACTGAACTTCATCAGGATCCAAAGGTTAAATGACCCTAAGACCATCACCTTCAAAATTCATACGTCTCTTTTTTAAGTCAACAACAATAGAGTTATAGAAGGCCCAATCAATTCCCAACAATGTGGGGTAAGGGAAACTGTCATCAACTATTTTGATTACCTCAAAATATGAAAATGTTCTTACTCTGTCAATGTCCACAGGGACATTCTCCAATCGTCCAAATGGGATGACAACTTTCTGATTATCCATCCTAAGCCTGATAGGGGAATAGATCAACTTTGGTTTTCCCATCTATGCCCAAGTTTTCTTCATCATGACATTGACCTCTGACCCTAAGTCAAGGACCACATAGTCTATCTCATACTCTCCTATTTGAGCATTCAAATGTAATTCCTTATTTTTCCTTCTCTTTTTATCAATTTGGTGTACTGCCCTATTCAGTAAGGGATCTATCTTTCCTATCTCATATTGTCTGATTAAATTTTGTAACTCTTGTACAATGCTTTCATCCTGAATCAACTTAATACAAGTATGTAAAAATTCCATGAGATTTCTTACCTCTTTTCCTTCTCTTGGATAAGAATATTGATCAAATGCGTGAGGCATTCCATACTCTCTTACTTTTGGTATTGTCTTTGATGAAGAACCTTGGTCTCCTCTAAATTCGTTTAGTGATTCCTCAAATATTTGTCTTTCTTTCTTTTCATCAAATGCTTGGGTCTTCTCTACAACTTTCCCGATTCCTGAATCTTCTGTAATATTCCCTTGGGTCAGTCTATTTTCTCTTATAACAGTGCCTCCTCTGGTTATAACAGTGAATCTAGGGTCTTCTCCATGAGGTTCAGCATAGATCAGTTTCACTTGTGGGTTCTATTGAGGTCCTCGTCTTTCCTGAAGCTTAGCTAGCAACACAGGACATTCTTTTATAACATGGTCAAACCAGCTGCAGTAGCTGCAAGTGGTACAAGGGTTTTGACAATCCCTTGCAAGGTGTCCTAGTTGTGCGCAATTATAACAGATGATCTGTCCTCAGCCTCGATGCATTCCTCCTCCTCATCCTCTTCCTCTGAATCCACCATGAGGATTGAAGTTTCCTCTCCTAGAAGATTTATACTGCGTAGTGTTTCCTTCTTGCAGTACTTCTCCTTAGATCTTATATATGTCTCTTGACCTTTCATGCATGAGATCATAAACCCTACAATCTCTATCATCATGCCCTATAGACTTACAGAATGTACAGTACAAATTTGTAAGTGTCTGAACATACTTTTGCATATAATGTCACTCACCAGTACGATGTATGTTTCTACATACCTCGCACCGGGGTAAGGTGACTTGCTTCAAGGGGCTCGGAGCTCCAGAAACCAAGTATTCATTGAATAGAGGGTAGTGTTCCTTGTCATGGCCTTCTGATCTGCATATGACACACCAGATGTATTCTCTTTTATCTTTTCCCTTGTATTTCTTCATATCTTCGACCTCCAGAGAAAAACTAGTTAGCTGACTCAGGATCTGACTCATACCTGAGCTGGATTCTCCCATAGGGGTTGATTCAAGATTCATGGCGATCTCCAACACCTCAGCCTATGAAGAAATATTTTGTTGCATCAGGGGAACTCAGATGTGTCATAAGAGGGAAGCAATGAACCATTCTTTGTTTTGTTCATCTGGGATCTGAAAAGTTAACCGACCTGTCAAGGTTTTGAATCTCTGATCAAATTCCCACACAGGTTCGATGACCTTTTGCTTGATCTCTTTCAGCTCTGTAATACATTGGGCTTATGACTTAGGTTTCTTGAACTCTACAATCAACACGTTCTTGATCTGATTCAATGGCTTAGGCTGTGCAAGTCCTTGGACAATTTTCATGTACCAACTCAGTGCGCAATCCATGAGAGTTGTACTAAACTAGGTTCTTTTGACAACTTCATCTATGACATTTTTAATGTTCCATAATACTTCACAGAGGAACCAGTGCTGATCAGGATCTTCATATCCATATCCCCTAAATATAGGATGTCTCATCTCGTCTACCATATATCTTCCTAGGGTTCTTGACTGAATATGTGGTGGGCTACTACGGACAGTTCTATGGACACTTTGGTGATTGGGATTACTTTGGTTGCTTAATACTGAATAAACAGGAAGGATAATAGTACTTACCTCAATGGTCTGCGCAGTTTCTGAGCCTTCAGGTCCTCCTCAATGAAGCTCTTCCGCTTATCCTTCCTCTGTCCCGATGGGTTTTGAATGTTCCTCATCTATTAGATCTTCTTCTTATCCACTATAGAAACCCTCCTCCCTGTAGTTCTACTTAAACAAGTTCACAATATGGACTTCTCTGAACACTTTCCCACTGCACATATGTCCATCTTCTGTGTCATTGTCCCTATCTGAATTTTTGAACATTAGCCTTTCTTGATCCAACCAATTTATTGTACCTTCAATATGTTCTTCTCATGTAGTGCCATCTTGAGTATCAGCTTCAAAAAATGTAAAAATTTTCCTCTGGGTTCCTTAAACAAATATCTCTCAACTTGGTTGTATGACTCTACCCTGTCAACAACAAACTCTGTGATGTACCCTCCAATGATACTATCAAACTAGTGATCTACTGCTCATGATACGGTTTTATCAACTTCCTTGACCTTCTTGATCAACTCCGATTTCCAGACCATAGGAAGTCTAGATCGGATCTCGAACTGGGTATCGGCTAATCTAGCTAGCCACTTGTATAGCTCTTAATGGATTCCTCCAAACAATATCTCATGTATATCAGTAAAAATATACTTCTCCAACCAGTCCTCTAAACTAATATTAGGGTTCTTGTTTTGGGCTTCAACGAAGTCCTTTTCTTGATCTTCTATCCACTTTTGATTTTCTGTCTTCGATGGAAACCACCTTTACATTCCCTTAAAAATATTCTTTTCCCAATAGTGGAACCATTTGTTGGCACAAGGGTAGGCCTAGGGTTCAGCTCCAAGAGCGCACCAAAAATCCCTAGCTACTGGCCCTTTCGGCAACACCTGCGAAGCAAATGCAGTCTCACCCGAAGCAACTACGAGGGGGTTGCGGGACAGAGATGTCTACAACCAAGGGGAATATCAAGTGGATCTAACACAGGAACAACACAACATTCATATATCCCTTATCATCTTGATCTATTCCATTCATCTATCATATCTACCTTAGCAATGCAATAACACTATATGAAAGACAAATGCAAAATACCAATCATACACAACACAAAATATACGTGGTTCACCCTCTCTCTAGGGCTACGTCCACAACACTGTGCTATATTATATTGATGTAAAGCATACAATTCTTGTTTGTGCTCTTAGCTAGCATATCTATTTTCTTCTTCTATGATTCTCCCCCCCCCCCTATGCAGCTAGTTGGAGGGTTGATCTTTGCACCCAGCTGAAGATCTTACAATCCAGAAGGCTCTTGTACTCAACACTTCTCTCTCTCTCAATACTCTTCTCTTGACCAACTCAATATCAACATTAACAATAACAACACATCAACCCAAAGTACCAATCCAACCTAGGCCCTTTAGACCTCTATTTATACATTACAATCTCTCATTGACAGCCTTAGGCCAAAACCTAAGTGTCCAAAACCCTAGATACCAAAACCTTAGGTGTCTAAAACCCTAGGTCAACTTGATTCATGTTTTCAGGGCTTCACCAGCCTGTCTTTCCTTTCTTCTTTCACAATGCTCCAAAGCATCTAATGGTGGATTTTTCCTCTTTATGAGTCATCCACGATCCTTCTTCCTTTCTTATCTATCATCCCTGATCTCCTCATCCAACGACTTTCTTTCTCAGGCTTCACTCCATCTTTTCTGCCCTTTTGCTCACTTCGACCCAGTATTAGTCAATGTGTCTTCCACAGAGTTCACTTTTTCCCATTTTCTTCCTTGTTCTTCACTTCCTTCCATAACCAAGGGCCAACAATATGTTAATCTTATTGATGAACATGGGTGACTTAAAGGCTAAGTTGAGTGTCTTGTCTATACAAACTATGCATATAATTCTTGAATAGAGGTCTTTTTGAATATTTAACTTCGGGATCAAATTGATTGAATTGTTATATTCAATAGTAGATCTGATTCCTTGCTTAGTATTACTTCGACATAATTTTGATTACATAGTCCATTTTAGGTTGCTTTTGAAAGATACAAGGTTTTTCCACTCAATAATTCAAATTTGATCTGGAACTAAACTCGATAAACTTGACCCTCAAATTAATGGGACAACATTGATTATCATTTCAGATATTGTTAGTTGTTGTTGTGAGTGCTTGCTAGCATTTTTTGTGAAATGATCTTCATCCTCAATGGTTCTATCGTATTTGACCTTTATTTTGTGGTTTGGCCTTTCTACTTTCTTTGTACAAATGGGTTGTTTATTCAAGTTGCCAAATATGGTTTGGTGGTTGTTTTACAAATTGATTTGGTGGTATTCTCATGATTACATCTAATGACCGAGGCAACTAGTTCTAAGCTTATCTTGGGTTCACAGATCACAAGGACTAGTGGGTTGGGTCTGCTGGGTACACTGAACACTAAGGATTACATGAAATTCCAAGGCTAGAAAGTCAAAAGACTGAGTTGAAATTACCATGAAATTATCCTTATATCCCATACTAGCAGGGGCATGTAGATGGGGATGATAAAATGGAAGCATCATGATTAGCATGGGTTTTAACTAATGTTAGGCCACTTAATCATATTGATTTCTCAATGCACGATTAGTATCTTCCCATCTCCATTTTTTTCCACACACTTAAGATGCTTGTTATTATCAATAAATCATCAAGGGAATGGTAAGTTGGACAACATCAATAGACAAAGAGGAAGGGGGTTCATAAGAATTTTTATTTGCTGGAGCATTATTTTTTATTTTGATTTTGAGATGGAAAAGATTAGGGCTCAAATCTGTCTCCATGCTTATTAGGCATCCCTTGGGAGGTCTGCACCGTTTTCTGGGGCTCATAACAATCTCTATTTGCTGGATTATTATTTTTTTTAATTTTGTGAAGGAAAAATTGAGGGTTCAAATCTGGCTCCATGCTTATTAGACATCCCTTTGGAGGTCTTCACCATCCACTTATGAATATTATATTGTTTCGGTTCACATGGTCATGATTTTGTTTATAGTAGTACGTGACCTATGACACTTTTCAAATCACCATGCCTATAGGGGCCCTAAGTGCCCACCAGTTCATCTATGTATGCCCTAAATAAAAGGTAGAGGCCCAACCCATACCAACATCAATTCACTGACCATCATTATGCATGAGGAGGGATTCCTGTGGTTAAATTTATTCAAGGGTTTTCACCCTTGTATCAAAGGTGTTGCACAGGATAAAATACTACAGCGACCCATTTTACCATTAGTTGTTCAAGACTAAAGTGACCATTTTCAATGTCGAGTATAAGATCTGATTGAAACATTGGATGCATCACAAATACATCATATATACATGTGTTTTTCATCTAGTCATATAATTGCAAACCTTTGCACAAGTTTTTGCACCATAAAAATCTTTGACCTGCAAACCTTTGCATAAGTTTTTGCACCATAAAAAAGGTTACACCTTAAAGGATTTGATCCTTTTTTGTACTTGATAGATTTGAAGTTAAGATTTACCTAGGTTGTTATTCATTTTAATGAGCAAGAGCACATCAAATTTTGTTGCTTCCCCAGTCTCTTTACAAGTGTAAAATCAAAAAATTCTTAAAACTTAGAAATTATGAAGTGTTTAATTCACTCCTTGATTTTGCTTTTACTGTCAACTTGTGTCTATTGCATGCCTTTTATTTTATGCCAAAGGATTTATTTTAGGGGAGTTATCTCTCATGTTTTCATCGTCTGTCCACATCCTATTAAATCTTGCCACATATTATTGTCAATGTTACCCATTTTTCCACTCATCGACTTACTGATATGATAAGAAAGTGGGAAGCTTCCTCCACCGACGTGCTCTACTTGACTTTCCAACTTTTCAGAGAATTCGACAGGGAAATGTCTGATGAGGGTTTTGTATATGTATCTAATATCGGTTCAGCAGGTTCAATGCCTGCTAAGAATCATGTAGGGCTCTTGAGATAGAAGACTGGTTAGAATTACCATTTGATAGCCCATTGGGGATTGAATTTACCTAGTTCCAGAGTCTATAGATCCAAATTCTTGGTTGCCTTACGGTTCACAAATGCAAAGGAGACTAGCTGTCGAGCATATCTTTATTTTCTTCTCTATGGTATGAGTGGATTTCGGTTCTTGGGTTGAACTTGGAAACTAAACAAGCCCGACTCATATATTTATTGGATACCACTTTTTCCAATGGTTGTTCCCAACATGCTATCAACATATGAGATCCCACCCTACCTATGCAGGTTGGTTGCAATGGCGGTTCACTAGATTTCTCTTCTCATATTGTGGGGTAGGTTTATACTCCTGGATGGTTCCAATATGGTTAATAACCCTTCTCTGTCACTTCCGAGTGATTTTCCTAGGGTTCTCTCTGGCTCCGTCTATGTATGTGTTCACAATGGATGCTCTTCGATATTGTGGGGTAGGTTCTATGCATCCTACTCCTGAATGGCTGGCTCAAAGTTGGTTAATAACCCCTATGAGTGTTGATCAAGGTTCAATTGATGAGGCCCTCTACATGATTGGTACATTTTTTTCTTTGTCGAGGAAGGCACGGAAGCCTGCACTTGTGGTTTTATTCTCATGGATTTTCTTCTGACATTCTAAAGTTCAAACAGTTGGATCAATTATCATCTAGGACAGAATGAGTTAAGGTGATATTTAAAGGCTTTGCCTTGAATTTGTAATCATAGGTGCATACATAATGATTATTGAAAATTGATAGTTGTGTGGATATTGTCATCAATTTTTTTTTTTTTCTTTCCAAGTTGTCGAGGTCTTAAAATTAGGTTGTATTTTTATCTTCTTAATAGTCTTTTTAGGTGGTAGGCTGCTCCACATATACAAAAATTACTTCAAGTGGCTTCCCATTATTTATTTTCATTCCTACATGCTTCAAGCTGATTATCCAACATTGATGTAGGAACACACATGATCTATTATTCAGCCAATGAGATGTTTATCTATAAGTTGTAGGTAGGGAAAAATTTTGTTGATTTAATAAAATCGTATGATATTCCTTATGGCCAATGGTGATGCTTAATACTGGGCCTTAGCATGTATCCATTGCAAATTCAAAGACTAGCTAGAACTTTCATTGTTTGCCTTCCAGTTATGGACTAATGCCTCTTCTTTGATGTCTAGAAGGCTCCATTTCAAGGTTCTCCATCAAGCCTCTAAGCCTCTCTCTCTCTCTCTCTCTCT
>SNQJ01S0026493.1:153683-170413 GCA_010110895.2 Picea sitchensis | reverse complement strand
AAATTTATTACTTTTGTGTTTCTTATAAAAAAAGAAACATAATTGGAAGAAGGAAAGCCATTAGGAATGATACTAACCTTGCCATTAGAATATTTGACATTGATAATGCTTGAAAGTTTCTCAGGGTTTGCATGACATATTTATATTCCACATCATTTGATTTGATCTGTAATTAGTTAAAAAAATTTAACTACCCTTCACATGAAATAATCAAATGATCAATCATCTATGAAACCTATTGTTGTATGGAAAATTGTATGTCTAAGCCAACTTTTTTAGAATGGAGTCTTTTTCCAAAGCTTCATATTCTCATAGGAATCAATTATAAGACCTTGAACTACATGGTACATGGTATCTTGATGAGAAATATTAAACCCAGATATATATTCTTCCAGTCTTTCTTTTCCTTTTTGGATATGTCGTTCAAAATAGAAAGGAGAATGACAAGAAATTTCTAGAACTGGAGGTCATTTCATGAGAAATAGTTAGAAAACTTTGATGTGGCTCATGTATTGGCTCAAAATCCAAAGGACATGACTGGTGAGACAATAATTCTCGGTTACATGGCACTAGAGGTACATAACAAACTAGATCATATATCGTTTACAAACATAGTTTTTTTTTTTATTTGTGGAAAACTTTATTTCTCAAAACTTTCATGTTCTATAGAAATTCTTAGGGTTTTACTCTTTTGTTTTCAGGTGTAACATAGGCTAGGTTAAAGAAGTTGTTAAGATTTTGTTTTTCTTTGGTAAACAATTAAGTCTTCAATCATGCATCCTTTTGTTGTTATACTGAATGCTACATCTTTCAAGCATTAATGTTTCAAAGCTCATTTTATCACACTGCTTAGCTGCTTTGGCCTTGAAATTGGTGTCTTTGTTGATTACATGCATGTCGATGTAAATGTTGAGATATATACTACCAGGATAAGGAACAGGCTTACCCAACTTGATATAAATTCCTCACCTATTGGCAGGAAAAGAGTGATCTTGGTCATTTAAAGAAAATGGTCTCATATTGGCTCTACCTAACTTGAAATAAATGCTTCATTTCAAGAAAGAGCTTAGCTGAATCAACAATAGTATCTCACTTGAGAAGAAAGAACAAACTCAGCATAAATAAATCTGAAGAGCTTTATCATTCTAAGATAATTGCCTCACGTTGATATTGAAATCCTTTCCTCCAAGGTGATTAGGCTAGCCATATGGGGGATGTTCCACTTTCCATCCATGCTCATGACCAACCATAGTTTCCAAAATCAAATTACAAAATGGTGAAATCCATATATTTTCATCAATAAAGTCATCACTCCATGTTGTAAAAATATGGGCCGCATGGCAATCATTGTTGAATTGTTTGAAATGTTAGAAAAGTAAAAAGTTGCACCTAAATATTTGTAATCAAAATTTACATGCATGACTCTTGGTCAACTAATTATTATAAATATATTGTTTTACTAACTGAAACGTATGCTTTGGTCTTTGTTGGCACAGGGGCAGACCTAGGGTTGAACACTTCAACAACGCACCAACAAAACCCTAACTACCGGCCCTTTCGGCAACACTTGTGAAGTCGATGAAGTCTCACCTAAGGTAGAGGTAGGGGTGGTTGCATGAATCAAGTGTCTAAAACCTAGATGGGACACAGATATGTGATTACAACACTTAACATAGCACTTAGCAATTAATATTCATCATTATTTAAACCTTATTCACATCACATATTGAAATCCTAGTTACAGAGCAACGCAGTATTCAACAAGATATAATACATCCAACACTTAGCACATAGAAATAGATCATATCTAGCATTCATTCACATTAATAAGAACTAAGATATTATATCAGATGCATCTAACATATATCATTGCACTAAGCATACATCACATCAATACCATAACAACTATAATGCACAAAGCAACCACAACACATGATATACGTGGTTCACCCCAGTGTGGGGCTACGCCCACCAACTCTTCTCTTCTTTATTGTCTTATTTCAATCTTCTACAAGCACAGAGCCACAAGAACCCACTCTGCATAGGAAAGGAGATCTGCACACACCTCTCTAGATGCTCCTTCCCCTAGCTAGGTTCAAGCACAAAGCCTTCTTAAAATCTACACACAGGCTTCTTACAGTCACTTGCACTTAGCTCTGCAAGTTCTTAACACACAGTATGCATGAAGCATCCACAACTTAGCTCACCAACCACATTACACACCTTGGTATCTCTTACTTACATCTCCTAGTTTTCTATTTATACATTACAAAAGGGCCTAAACATGGGTAAATCCATGGGCTGACATCCCATACTCGTTACATAAACCCTAAACCCAAAAATTCCCTAAGAAGGGGTTGAGATCCCACGATCTTCTCTTCACCTTACGCTCTGCCTTCGACTTGTCAAAGTCCCAAAATTGGTCAAATGTGACCAAGGATCTCAAATAGGCCCCCAACACTCACTTGTGACTCGTCTCGCGTCACTCTGATCTGGGTAACTCTGCCTCAAATGCCTTGATCTTGGATTGAGCTGCTTCGACCTGTTGATTTTCCAGAGCCTCCTGCTTGACAAAATCTTGAATAACCTTCTCCGTCATAGGTCCTTCCAAGTGTTGTTCCACTGTGGTGACCACTTGTTCCATTTCTGCACCTCATCCTTCAATATCCTCAAAACATATGCAAGCTACATCATGCACTGGCTGGAGTCACTGGGTCACTTCCATGACCTTAATCTGTATGGAATGGACTTGTTGTTGAACTATGCATTGTTCCTGGGATCGTTTCATCCTCTCGACCACTGGTAGTGGCTTCAACTCCACTTTCACCATTACTGCTTGCTGCTTGGCCTCCTGAAGTTGTGACTCTAGTGTCCTTAGTTTAGGGTCCTCTACAAGGCGCTTGTAAGTCCGCACACTTCGAATGCTGATTTGTTTACATTCTAAGGCCAATGCCTTGATTCTATGGACTAGGCTTTGAGAATTTTCTTCTCTTTGGTCCCACACTTCCTTTGGAGTGCTTGGCACTGCTTGTAACTCCAGTTCTGCTATCCTCTGTTAGAGCTACAGAATGGATTCAACAAGCTTCCCTACTTGGCTTTCAAATGGGTCTTCTTCCATATGTTCTAATCCCATCACAGAGAGAAGTTCTCTAGTGACTGCCTTTTTAACTCCAAACTCCTCTATGAGTAGTTGTTCCTACTCCTTCTGGATCCGCATTCTATCCTCTACAAACTTGGCTTTGATGTCATCTTTTTCCTGTTGCACAACCCGACATTGTTCTATGGCTTCCTCGTTTGCTTTCTTTAAGGCCTTTGTGGCCTTCTCATTTTCTTCCTGAACATGATGAAGGCAAGCTTTGGTCACATATGCTATTCGGTGTAGCTAGGCAGGTTCATCTCCCAACTCTATTCCTTCTGATGATGGGGGCACAATAGACACTACATATCTAGAGTAGAGGTCTTGTTGTACCCCTTTCATCTCTGCTTCAATTGTTTCATACATGGTCTCTTGTTTAGCTTCATTGTGTTGTAAGATATCTTCTGAGGTATCTGAGACAACAGTGATGATGAAATCTATGTCATCCATCATGAGCACAACCTGCATCTATGGTTTAGTATCTTTGTACTTCTTCTGTGATGTAGGTTTTGTGGGGGAAACCTTTCTTTTCTTGGAGGTCTTAGCTTCATCAATAGGATCCCTAAGCATTGTTACTTCACCTTGTTTCTGCTTGTCTTCTTCTCCTTTGTCCTCTTCTTTGTCTACTACGTCATCACCTCCCCCTCTAGGTAAGTTTGAAGAAGTCTCTTCTGATGTGTTGTTCAGGTCTTGTACCTCTTCCTTTTCCTTCCTTCTGCTATTGTTGGGTGCATCATACTCTTCGCGAGTAACCACCAGACTTCCGATGAGGTCGGGGTTGGATAGTTCTGCTTGTTCGACTGGTATAAGGAACTCTGCAGGTCATTCCTTAGTGATTTCTTCCATGTCCTCCTCTGTTAGTTTATAGTAACTCTGCAACTCTTCTTTGTGTTCATCTCTGCGTGCAGTAATATAAATAAAATGTCTATCTATGCGGAACTTCACAAATTTTCTGAACCTATGCAGGGTGTTCGGTGTCATCCGAGTGAAAGAATCAATAGCCCTCTTAAACTACATGTAGTAGGTGTGGAACACTGCATTTGACTGCCATTGTTTCTCCATGTCACTCGAATACCAGAGCATGGTGAACTTCGCAGCTAAGGGTTCTAATGGCTCAATCTCAGGGAAGGTCACATCTTTCGATATTTCCCAAGCAATGAAAGTGATGAGGATCAACAACCAACTGAAGTGGAACTCGTAGCCCTGATCCCAAGCTTCGTGGAAGTCTTTCTCTAACTAGTTGATGAGGTAGTTCACCCATTTCATTTGTATCCCTTCCACATATTTTCCCGCAAGGTCAACAACAAACCATGTGACCTGCGTGGGTTTGTTCTTCCTTACTAGCTTGATCAACTGGCAAGCTAGGCGCACTGCACCATTCTGAATGGAAGCTACCTTGTAGCCTCGCTTCCCTTTTTCCACATCACCATAGGTAACTTTAATTTTTTGCGCCAGGGTGCGATCTGCAGCCTTTCCTAGATAAAATTCTTATGGGTCTAGTCCTTGCATTCTTAACCCGATGATCCAATGGATCAACATCGGATCTACAGTCATGCATCTATCCAGCCACAGATAATCTCCATGGAAGCAAGACAACAAGATTTTAATGCACATGTTAACCTCCTGATGCCTTCCAAAGTGTGGTATCTTCATCACATTCAGGATAGTGGACCTCGTGATGTTCATAGTCCACGACTGGGGGATGATATTCAACTTCTTCCCCTTGGTCCTCATTAATTGCTTGTGTGGGGTGAGCATTCCATGGTTCTTGCAATCTCCCAAGTTGAAGTCACTGATCTTTTTTGGCACAGGGGAAGACCCGGGGTTCAACACTACAACATCATACCAATAAAACCCTAACTACCGACCCTTTCAGCAGCACTTGCGAAGCAGATGAAGTCTCACCTGAGGTAGAGGTAGGGGTGGTTGCAGGACTCAAGTGTCTGCAACCTTAGCTGGGACATATATCTGTGATTATAAATCTTAATATAGCACTTAACACTACTGGTTCTTTATTATGCACTCAATGACCACTTCACTGGTATAACAGAGCTTCGCAACATTCACTATGAACTAGAATATTCAAGCACTTAGCATCCATAGGCTATTCAGATATAAAAATCAAGCATTTAGCATATACACATGGATCATATCTAACATTCTACACACCATAAGCACTGACCATAAACATATATATCATATCTATCTACTCATCTCTAAGCACTTAGAAAATAATCACATCAATGCATCAGAACAAGGAACAAAGAAGACAACACTGTATTTATGTGGTTCACCCCCACCCTGGGGCTACGTCCACCAACTCTTCTCTATTATCGTCGGCCAATCGGTTACAAGCACAGAGCCTTAGAAACCCTTACTTTGCATAGGACAGAAGATCTGTGCAGCTAGCTAGATCCTTCTTTCTTGACTTACAACACAAAGCCTTCTATATCTTCACACAGGGACTTGCACTAAGCTCTACAAGTCTATACAAAATGCACAAAATCTTTGATCACATAGATCCCATCTTGGCACTTAGCCTATATCACATAGATACAATATTCGACTACTACTACTTTCTTGCCTATCCTTCTATTTATACATACAAAAGCAGCTTAAGCATGGGTAAACCCATGGGCCAACATCCCTTTCCCAGTACATATTCCCAAAACCCAAAAAGGGACCCAAAAGTGGGTCGATATTCCACAATATCCGCTTCGTCTGACGCTCCATCTTCGATAGGCTGTCGAAGTCCCAAAAATGGTCAAACATGACCAAGATTATCCCAAAACTTGGTCAAGGGCCAACAGGCCCCCAACACTCACCTATGACTCATCCCAAGTCACTCTGGTCTGAGAAATTCTACCTCAAACACATTGAGCTTGGCTCGAGCTACTTCGACCTCTTGCTCAGTGAACTTCTGGATCACTGCATCATTCACTGGCCCTTCTAGGTGTTTTTCTACTATGATGACAACCTGTTCTAGCTTGGCTCCTTAGCTTTCAACTTCGGTGAACAGTTGGCATGCCTTATCTTTCACTGGTTGAAGTAGTTGAGAGACTTCCATCACTTTACTTTGAATCATTTGGATCTATTGTTGGGTCGTGCGTTGTTCTTGAAACCTTTTCATTCTTTCAACTGGTGTTAAGGCCTTCAGCTGCACCTGTAGTGTATCTGTGTCCTGCTTTGCTTCCTGGAGTTGTGACTCCAATTCCTGTAACTATGGATTCTTTGTGAGGTGCTCATAAGTCTGGGCACTCTTGTTACTTAGTTTCTTACATTCCAAGGCAAGAGATTTTAATCTGCCAACTACCCTATGGGCAGTTGCTTCCCTTAGGTCTCTTACCTTCTGTGGAGTTTTGGGTACAACGTAGAGCTCTAGATCTATGATGCGCTACTATAGCTTCTAGATCACATCTTCGAGAATTTTCACCTGCTATGGGATTCTTTCTTCGGTCTGTACCTCAATGACTGTCACAGAGCAAAGTGCTTTGTTGACCACTTACTTACCTCCAGTTGCTCCGCCAGTAGCTGTTCCTTTCCTTGCTATAGCTGTGCTTTCTTGTCATTCCATTTTTCTTGGAAAGCACTCTTTTCTTGTTCTGCAGTAATCTGTTGTTCTTTAAGTACTCCCTGTACTTGTGTCAAAGCCTGGATAGCTTGCTCTACTTCATTTTTTTCTTTTCAAAGTTGAGCCTCAACTGAATCCACGATTCAGTGGAGTTGAGTTGGCTCATCTCCTTCTTCTGATGTTCCAACTGACAGGGGCGTAGTGGAGACTTCGTGCCTTGACTAAATTGCTTGATGCACTCCTTGGAGCTCTATCTCGATCCAACTATACATCGCCTCCTACTTGGCTTCCTGCTTCTCTCCAATCTCTAACGAAGCATCGTTCAATGCAACGATGATGAATTTAAAGTCATCTGGGGTGAGGATAGTCTTGTTTTATTTCTAGACGAAGGCTTATGGGGGGACACCTTTCTTTTCTTTGAGGGGTCCTCCTCATCCTTATGTGATGTTTCCTCGCAAATATCTTTTCCATCAGCTCCTTGCTCTGGTGACATAGACACAGTATTCATGGATGTGTTGTCTACATCCTAAAATTCTTCAGGATTCTTTGTTTTACTAGGTCTGGGTGTATCCTGCGCAACTTCCAGACAATCTACATTAGACAACTCCGCAGGGTTGGCTGGGATAAGGAGGTCCTCCGACCATTCCTTTGTGATTTCCTCTAAATATTCCTCTGTAAGCTTGTAAAAAGACTGCAACTGCTGCTTATGGCCATCTGTGGGTGATGTTATATAAATGAAGTGGTGATCCGCATTGAACTTCATTAGGGGCCAAAACTTGTAGAGGGTGTTTGGAGTGATGAGCAGTGTAGACTGGATGGAGATCTTTAATTGATTGTAGTAATTGTGAAAGATGGCATTGTATTTCCATTGCTTGTTCATATCGCTCAAGTACCACAAGGCACTGAACTTCCCAGCCAAAGTTTCAAAGGGCTTGATGTCCGAGAAGGTTGCACCTTCCAATATCTCCCATGCAATGAAAGATATCAGTATGAGAAGCCAATTGAAGTGGAACTCATACCCTTGGTCTTGTGCCTCCCTGTAATCAAGCTCTAGCTAGTTTACAAGGTACTGCGCCCAGTTCATATGTAGTCCCTCCATGCACTTCCCTGTGAGGTCGACTATGAATCCAGTTACTTGGGTGGGCCAGTTCTTGCGAACTAACTTGCCTATGATCAATTGACATGCAAGGCACACTGCATCGCTCTAGATAGAGGATACCTTGTAGTCTCGTGTACCCATCTCTACATCTCCATAAATCTCTTTGATCCTCTTTGCTAATTCTCGATTCAAGGTCTTTCCAGGGTAAAAATCATGTGGGTCAAGGCTTTGCATACTAAGCCCTGTGACCTGATTGATCAAGGTCGGATCCATAGTGATGCGACAGTTCAACCATAAGTAACCTCCATGGTAGCAGGATGAAAAACATTTGACATGGGCATTCACTTCTTGGTGTCTGCCGAAGTGCGGGACCTTCATCACATTGAGTAGTGTGGACTGCACGAGGTTTTGGTTCCATGACTGTGGGATAATCTTGGAGTTCTTGCCTTTATTCCTGGTCAAATACTTATGAGGGGCGAGCATGATGTAAGCCTTTCTATCACCGAGGTTGAAGTTGCTAAAATTCAATGCTGTGAGCTTATCCTAGTTGGCACATACTATGCGCACCCCTTTCGGAAGGTACATAGTGACCAAATCATACTCAAAATCCCTGGGCATGCTATCTCTGTTCACTGCACCGCTCAGAGGAGGTATATACACAGGTAAGATGTTCGGAATCAACTTGGCATTCGCAAGATCGTCTCTATGATTCGTTCTTGTCTCTGTCATGGTTTAGGAAGTTCCTGCTCCATGAGCAGTAGAGGGAGAAGCTTGGACTCCTCCCATCGATGATGCTTGCACACCTGCAAACAACCTTATTTTCGACATGACTTTCTCAGTTTTGAGATCAATGATTACTTCCTTCACAGATTCTTCAAGTGTGCTAAGCTCCTCGGACATGCGCGCTTAGGGTTAGTAATATTATGTTCACGAAGTAATGTAGACACGATATTAAGATGGAAATAAAGGGCGTAATGATCACTGGACAATCTTAATCAAGGTTGCGAGCTCAAATTCTCGATTTGGCAAAATTGTTCTTCGTGCATGGTGCGACAAGATAAATAGGTAAGTTGATAATGGTTGGCTCACAACAGTCATGACCCTCCATTAAATCATGTTCGATCCATTATGGCGTGGCCCAATGCTCTGATGATGCCTCTTTATTTATTTTCTGCCCATTCAGAGCAGAAGTCGAACGGATATATCAATCCCAAAGGCTATATTTCTTCGCCATGGCGAAGTGGCATATGTCGTTGTTCCGATATTCTGACAAAGTTCCAATTCTGCAATTTTTCTTTCTATAAGGTCTCTTCTAGAACCTCCTGTAACCTTTCAGTATTAGCCCTTTTCTTTCTTAACTTTCTAGCCTTCTTTCCAGTGAGCTTTGTCTCAGTAATTCTTTTATCATTCTGATTCTTTTCTTCATTGGTCTTAGTTACTTCGCACTACTGAGATTTTTTTCTAGGGTTCCTATGTAATACTTCTTCCTTGTCTGGGATAGGTAATTCAATCTTCTGGGGATTTTCTAGTGTTCTCTTAGCCTCAACATCGAGTTGCTAGTATTAAATATCTATGATTTTCTCTTTTGTTCCTTAATTAAGTGTGCAATCCTTCTGGTCATAAAGTCTTTTAACACTTACTTCTTCTGTTCCAAAACTTATTCTTCCTCCTTTTGTTTGGCTTGATCTCTATCAATCCAAGGTTTTCCTATTAGGATGGTAAACGGGGTTCTGTCTTCAACAAATTTAATAATCTCAAAGTCCTCTTATGTCGAAGCTCCATTGACATTCATAGGTATCCAGGTGAGCCTTCCACATAGGTTTACTAGCTTTCCTCTGAATAAACTTATTCCTCCTAGGGAAGGGATCATAGCAAGCCTTCCTATAGCTTCCCAGGTTCTTTCTAGAATAATATTCATCTGTGTTTCTTCATCCAGGACACAGTCAATGTCGAAGTCCCCTATTCTTGCTTCGATGCATTCCTTCTCTTTGAAGATATCTGATAAGATGACATGTCGATGGTCATTCAGGGTCTCTTTCACTTTTATCAATACCTTCTCCAATTCTTGATGGGGTTCTACCTTAGGGTTTCCTTGATTCAGATTCATTCCTTCAAGCTTAGCGATCATTCTAGGGAAATCCAACACTTCGTGGTCCATGGATTTACAACATAGACAAATAGGTCTTCTGCCAGGGAATTCCTTAGCAAAATGTCCTGGTTTTCTACAACTGTAACAGAGGGTCACCCCTCTCTTTATTTTAAATGATCCCCAACTTCTTCTGTACTGCGCACTAAGATCATAGGAGTTAACCTGCAACAAATTCTTTCTAGGATCCTGCATCCATTTGTTAGTCCAAACATTCTTTCTATGCATAGGTATAACATATCTATCACTATTCTTTTCAGATCTACTCATATCAAGCCTTCTTTCATCTATCACTGCCCTAATTTTCAAACTAGGATGGATTCTATTAAACATACCTAGATCCATACTTTAGAAACAAAAATTTTCACTTATCTTACTTCTACAGAGCACAAATCTTTCAAATCTAAGAATTTTTAACTATTCTTACCTTTAACAGAGAAAAACACTTGCAGATCTTACCTCTTTCAATCAGAACTTCTCAATTTTACCTTTCTTGGAGCACAAAGCTTTCATATCCTGCTTCTTTTCTATGAATTTGACCTCCTATCTTTTAGATCTGGCCTTCTCTCTTCATATCGGGCTTCTTTCTCTCAGATATAACCTTCTTTCTTTAGTACAAAACTTTACAGATCAAGTAGAATACTGTGCACTAGGGAATAGATCTATGCACAGAGCTTTCAGAGTTTCAAGATGAATCTTTGCACAGAGCTTCCTCTTTCTCAGTTCCAAGCAATCACAGTTCCAGGTCCTAACAATGGAACCATTTGTTGGCACAGGGGAAGACCTGGGGTTCAACGGTACAACAATGTACCAAAAAATCCCTAACTACTGTCCCTTTTGGCAACACCTGTGAAAAAGATGAAGTCTCACCCGAGATAGAGGTAGGGGTGGTTGCAGAACTCAAGCCTCTGCAACCTTAGCTGGGACACAGATCTGTGTTTATAACTCTTAATATAGCACTTAGCACTACCGGTTCTTTATTATGCACTCAATAACCACTTTGCTGGTATAACAGATCTTCACAACATTCACTATGAACTAGAATATTCAAGAACTTAGCATCCACAGGTTATTTAGATCTAACAAATCAATAACTTAGCATATACACATGGATCATATCTAACATTCTACACACCATAAGCATTGAGCATAAGCATATATATCATATCTATCTACTCATATCTAAGCACTTAGAAAATAATCACATCAATGCATCAGAACAAGGCACAAAGCAGACAACACTGTATTTACGTGGTTCACCCCCACCCTGGGGCTTTGTCCACAAACTCTTCTTTATTATCGTCGGTCAATCGGTTACAAGCACAGAGCCTTAGAAACCCTTACTCCACATAGGAAAAAAGATCTGCACAGCTCGCTAGATCCTTCTTACTTTCCTTACAGAACAAAGCCTTCTATATCTGTACACAGGGACTTGCACTAACCTCTGCAAGTATATACAAAATGCACAAAAATTTTCATCACATAGATCCCATCTTGGCACTTAGCCTATATCACATAGATACAATATTCGACTACTACTACTTTCTTTCCTATCCTTCTATTTATACATACAAAAGTGGCCTAAGCATGGGTAAACCCACGGGCCAACATCCCTTTCCCAGTACATATTCCCAAAACCCAAAATGGGACCCAAAAGTGGGCCAAGATTCTGCAATCTCCGCTTCATTTAGTGCTTCATCTTTGAAAGGCTGTCGAAGTCCCAAAAACAGTCAAACATGACCAATATTATCCCAAAACTTGGTCAAGGTACAACAATATTCAACGCCATGATTTGTCTTAACTGCAATCCAACTGCATGTATCCCCTTCGGGAGGTATGCAGTAATCAAGGTGAAGTCGAAATCCCTCGAGACACTGTCATGGCTCACCGCGCTAGCTAGAGGTAGGATATAATTGGCCAGGATAGAAGGGATGATATTCTCATTCACCAAGTCATCACAATGCTTGGTTCATTTCTCTGTCACATCTCAGGATGGTCCAAATCCACGAGCAATCGATGGGGATGCTTGCACTCCTCTCACCGATGAGGCTTGGGATCCTGTAGACATGACCTTCTCAGTCATGAGGTCTATGAGGATCTCTTCGATGAATTTCTCTACTTCGTTAAAGGCACTCGACATGCATGCTCAAAATCAGGTATCTCAGGTCAGTGATCAAATACTCAATGTAACAGAACATGTGGCGAGGTCTCAAAGAGGTACATCACGAAAGCAACTAGTTCTCTATCGGCTCGAATAATCAAAATTGGCAAAAGTGTTCTCGGTGAAACTCTCGATGGGATAAATAGACAACGTCATAACAGACTCCTCCAACAGGAAGGAATGCCTCAATCAATGCAATTCCATCTGTTATGGCACTGTCCCAATGGTCTAATAGTGATCTTTCTGGACATAACTTTGTTTTGAGCCATTCTAGAGCGTCGGGCTAATGATTGGGACACCTCCAACGATCATATTGCTTCGTCATGGTGAAGTGCCAATCTTCGCTATTTTGATATCCTGGTGAAGTTCCATTTTTGAAAACCTTCCTTCTGTGAAGTCCTCCCTGGAACTTCCTGTAACTTTTCTAACTTTGCTTTTTTCTTGCTGAGCTTTCTGGCTTTATTTCATGTAATCTGAGTAACTAGTTTCCTCTTTCCATTATCTTTCTTATCTCCTCTTGGCATAGTAACTTCGCACTATGGAGGGTCTTTCATAGGGTTCGAGGGTAATACTTCTTCTCTTTTTGGGGTAGGTTCTCTACTTTCTTGTACAGATAGGTGTTTCCAGTCTCCCTGTGTTCTTCAACTTTGACATCCATATTCTTGGTCCTTAGTATCTTCGACTGGTCCTCTTGTTCTTCCAGTAAGTGCACTATTCTCCTAGCCATGAAATCCCTTAGTTCTTGATTTTTCTATTCTAGATCCTCCTCTTCTTGTTTCCTTCATATCTAATCTTTCTCAATCCATTTTTTTCCTAGCAAAATAACAAATGGGGTGTTGTTCTCAACAAATTAAACGATCTCAAATTCTTCCTCTGTCAAAGTTCCATGAGCACTCATAGATGTCTGGGTAAGTATTCAACATAGGCTTATCAACTTTCCTCTAAATAATCCTATTCCTCCTAATGAAGGAACCATAGCAAGCTTTCCCAAAATTTCCTAAGTTCTTTCTGTCATGATATTCACCTATGTTTCCTCATCTAGAACACATTCTATGTCGAAGTCTCCTATTCTTGTTTCTATGCACTCCTTCTCTTTTAAGATCTTTGATAAGTTGATATCTCAGTGATCATTTAGGGTTTCTTTCATCTGTAATAATACAGTCTCTGATTCTTTCTAGGGTTCTATCATATCCTTAGTTTCTTGGCCTATCTCATGGTTTTCTTGTCTCATATTCATCTTTTCAACTTTAGCAATCATTCTAGGGAAATCCAAAACTTCATGGTCCATAGCTTTACATCAAAGACAACTAGGACCTCTACCAAGGAATTTCTTAGCAATATGTACTGGTCTTCTCCAACTATAACAAAGAGTTAATCCTATCTTTCTTTTAAATGACCCCCAACCTTTCCTATACTGTGCACTGGGATCACAGTAACTAACCTACAAAAAATTCTTTCTAGGATCCTGCATCGATTTTTTAGTCCAAACATTTTTTCTATGCATAGGAATAACATATCTTTCACTATTCGTATAAGATCTATTCATATACAATCTTCTTTCTTCTAGTTGTGCCCTAGTTTTCAGACTAGGACAAAATCTATCAAACATACCTAGATCCATTCTTTTGACACAAAAATTTTCACTTATCTTACCTTTCTCAGAGCACAAAGATTTAATATCTTACCTCTTTTCTTCAGATTTGATTCCTTTCTTAGCATAGAGCTTTGCAGTCAAGTAGAATACTGCGCACTAAATCATCATATCTATGCACAAAGATTTCTTTTCTTCAATTCCTAGCAATCACAGTTTCAAGTCCCGACAACAGAACCATTTTTTGGCATAGGGGCAGACCCAGGGTTCAATGCTTCAACAACGCACCAACAAAACCCTAACTACCGACCCTTTCAGCAACACCTGCGAAGAAGATGAAGTCTCACTCGAGGTATAGGTAGGGGTGGTTGCAGGACTCAAGTGTCTACAACCTAGATGAGACACAAATATGTGATTACAACACTTAATAGAGCACTTAGCAATCAACATTCATTAGCATTTAACCCTTATTCACATCGCATATTGAAATCCTAGTTATAGACCAGTGCACTATTCAACAAGATCTAATACATCCATCACTTAGCACATATAAATAGATCATATCTAGCATTCATTCACATTACTAAGCACTAAGATATTATATCAGATGCATCTAACATATATCATTGCACTAAGAATACATCACATCAATACCATAACAACTATAATGCACAAAGAAACCACAACACATGATATACATGGTTCACCCCAGTGTGGGGCTACGTCCACCAACTCTTCTCTTCTTTGTTGTCTTCTTTCAATCTTCTACAAGCACAAAGTTGTAAGAACCCACTCCACATAGGACAAGAGATCTGTGCACACCTCGCCAGATCCTCCTTCCCCAAGCTAGTTTCAAGCACAAAGCCTTCTTACAATCTGCACACAGGCTTCTTACAATCACTTTCAGTTAGCTCTGCAAGTTCTTAACACACAGTATGCACAAAGCATCCACAACTGTTCGCACTTATCTCACCAGCCACATTACACACCTTGGTCTCTCTTACTTACATCACCTAGTTTTCTATTTATACATTACAAAAGGGACTAAACATGGGTAAACCCATGGGCCGACATCCCATACCCATTACATAAACCCTAAACCCAAAAATACCCTAAGAAGGGGTCGAGATCCCACAAACTCCGCTTCGCCTTGTGCTCCACCTTCGACTAGCCTATCGAAGTCCCAAAATTGGTCAAACGTGACCAAAGTTATCCAAAACTTGGTCAAGGGACAACAGTGTTGTTATCATCCCTCCAGTCTTTTAAAACCTTGAAATTGTTATATAACTGTTGACTGCACAAAAAATCCATTGAACATCTCTGAATTGTTAATGATTTGGTTGAATTAATCTCTATTTTGGTTTTGTATTCCTCTAAAAGAAATAATTGGTGCAAAGATCTTTGTGGGTAACAATGCAACTTCAATTTCATCTTGTCATTTTCTTTGATTCTTATTTATGTTGCTTATCACAGACTGCATCTACTGATTCTATTGAGTTGATTCAGGTCCTTGATGGAAGGTTGTACAACATAAAATGTGATGTTTACAGCTTTGGCATTTGTCTATGTGACATTTACTGTTGTGATATGCCTTATGAAGATTTGAGTTTTGCAAAGATGACCTCTGCAATTTTCAAATAGGTGAATCAATAATTATCACATTTACTCTTTAAAACAAATTTAAGATTTAGTGTCTGTAGAGTTCTTAGTCAAATAAGTTGATTTTGTATCATTTAATTTATGTCAGAATCTACAGTTGGAAATTCCACGTTGTTGCCCCAGTTCTCTTGCAAATGTGATGAAAAGATGTTGGGATGCAAATCCTGATAAGATACCAGAGATGGATGAGTTGGTTAAAATGTTAGAGAACATAGATATGCATAAAGGTGGAGGAATCATCCCTCTTGATCAACCTTAGGGATGTTTATGCTTTTTCACTCATCCTGGTCCTTAACTTATTTGCTTAGAAACAGGTTAAAAGTCTTAAAACCTTTCTATGAAAAGTGATAAACATGGGACAATTTTTTCATTGGTTCATTCACATAATATTGCATATAATAGAAAATATTCTTAAACATGGAAGGTTTTTCATTGAAAATAATCAGTTTGTGTACACAACATTATATGATTTTCTTTGTAAGACCAGATTGAATTTGGTTCGGCTTTGTTCCAGATAGACCAGATAGAGTCTGGTTCAACTCTGTTCTAGATAGAATGGGCCCTATCATTTGTAGTTATGTTACTATGATTTTGAGTCAAGCACATAGCATGATATCACCTTTGAAATAAATTACTCATCATTTGAAAAATACTTCAGAGGCCAATTCTATCTTTGGGTGTAGCTAACCTCCATAGAGATAATAAAGAGTCTCTTTTTCTATGTGTAATACAGTGTTATGTCACTTATAGTTCTATTTTACTTCTTTTTTGAATGGCCAATACCAACTACTGGACACACACAAACACATACCTAAAGACATATCTCTTAGAATATAGAAGATGGTGTGCTCGTTTTACCATTGACGATACCCTCGTCACCCAACCACAGGCCGAAGCCTCCCTCCGAGCACCTTAACCTTGACCTGAGAATTCCTCCGGAAGAAAACCCTAGGCTAGATAGATAAACAAGGAGTAGCGCATCAATCCCCAAGGATAGCGCATCACAAAAAGCTGATCAAATAGTCCAAACCCTAGCCAAGAGATATCCAAACCAAATACTGAAACTTACTACTGGTGCAGTTGCACCTGCAACCCTCCTCCAAACCTACGCACCAACTGCAACTGCAGTGCGCACCAACTAGGAAAACTGCAGTCTTGATATGTGACAAATGAGAACTGGCGCCCTGTATTTATAGTAATCCTGCCAGTTTGCTGGGGCCAACTGCTCCTTTTGGGTATGTGTCTGTTCAGTATATTATTATTAATTCTAGCCGACTTCTTCTCTTGGAGGCTAATAGCCTAATATAAATTATCTTCTTGAGCCGACAAGGCTTCTAGGGTTATTAGACAATTCATTAGGGTTTCTC
>SNQJ01S0026493.1:113951-143050 GCA_010110895.2 Picea sitchensis | reverse complement strand
CCATTCCAACAATTTTGCATGGTGCATCATCACCCAAATGAACCTGTCCAAAATCACCTTGAACATAATCTAGAAAATGTTTCCTATGGGGTGTGGCATGAAATGAAGCCCCTAAATCTACTACCCAAGACTCAGAAATATTTTCTACATAAAGAATCAAATCATCTTGTAACACATCACTTGTTACATTTGCTTCCTGATTTCTCTCCTGTTGTCCATCTCTTTGTTTTTTTGGAGCTCTACAGTCTTTCTTCAGATGTCCTTTCTTCCCACATTTCCATCACTCTATCTTTCCAAGTCTATATTTGGATGTGCCCTTCCTAGAATTCCCACGGTTCCCTGAGCCCTTTCCTTTATCCTTTTGTCTTCCCATGTTCTCCATGTTCAATGCATTACCTGATGTCTCACCTGTGCTTTTTCGTTGCATTTCCTCACTAAGGATAACACCAAAAACATCATTAAATTTTAAAGTATTTGAACCAAAGATAGAGTTACAGCCATGACCAAGCCATTCCAACTTTCTGGTAATGAGCACAATATTAGAAGAGCCCTAACCTCATCATCAAAGTCCACTTTTACAAAACTTAGTTGATTAGTAACCGTATTGAATTCATTTAAATGATCTGCAAAAGACCCAGCTTTTGACATATTCATATTAAATAATATCTTCATTAGAAATACCTTATTGGATGTCGAGGTTTTTTCATACAATTTAGCCAACGCATCCATCAAACCCTTTGTTGTCTTTTCTTTCGAAATATTGAAAGCCACCAACACTGCCAGGCTCAACTGTATCGTTCCTAGAGCCTTTTTGTCAAGAATCTCCCATTCTTCGTCCTTCATAGCCGTCGACTTCTTTGTTATTCCACCCAATGGTAGGAATAGATCCTTCAAATATAAATAATCTTCCATATGCATATTCCATAACTGGTAGTTTTGGCCGTTGAATTTCTCAACCCTAAAATTTCCATCTTCTGCTATTGCTCCCACTCAAACCAGGAACCCTCTTTTCCTGCGATTTACCTTTCTCTCTAATACCACTTGTTAGAGAAGTAGGACTGTGGAGCAATAAAATAAAAAAAATGCAGAAACAAAACAAAGAAGATACAAAATACAATAGAGACACATATTTGCGTGGTTCACCCAGTGTGGGATACGTCCACTAGAGAAATTGCCAGGTCCTTCCTTTATTATTATCCAACAAAAATGAAGGGATACAATCTAAAACAAACCCATTGTAACTTCCTCTTCTTTCTCTCACAGTCTGCTCTCTTAGAATAAAATATTCACACAGTCATGCATAGCCGCAATACATTTACCTCATAACAGAGGGTTTCCTTCTAGGGAAAAAAACCCTAACATAAATTCTACTATTAGATCTGTGACCTTATAATGAATGGTCCAAATTTACAATGAAATTACAATATACATTTACAAGGCAATTTTTCCTTCGGGGGCTTCACCCCCATTGGGGGACATTGCCCCTGGACCCTGCAGAGAGGGTAACCTCCCTCTGCACTCCCCCGCGTGGAAGAGTGTACATACTTCTGGGGTGTAAATACTTCATGGGGTATAAAGATGGCTAAAAATAAAATACCTCTAAATCAAGAAGATAATCAGGCTCCACAAACAACATGTCTCTCTTTCCACCTCTGAGTCATTGCTCTTTCCACCTCCAAGACGTCGCTCTTTCCATGTCCCAGATGTCGCTCTTTCCATGTCCAAGACATTGGTCCTGCCACGTCCAAGACATCGCTCTTGCCACGTCCAATACATCGGTCTTTCCACATCCCATACATTGGGTGTACAATGTCTATATTGGGGTTGGACAATCAAATCCGGGATGAAACATGGCCGCATGAAACATCGAAATAAAGATGAAATCTATGTTGTCAGAAAAGCGACATCATGTGAAATGATTTTTTAGGGGGTCCACTATTTGTCATTCTCCCAACAATATAAAGTGGCAATTGCGTTGAACGCACAATCATAATTTGACCCAAATGCACTAGTGAGTGATCACGTGGTTTATGAACTACACAAAAAATTAGAAGCGGTTGAAAGTGGTTATCAAGAGTAGCTTCCTTACATTATTTAAATCCTAATACATTAAGCATATAGAAATGCAAAATATCAAAGAGATTAAAAAAAAAAAAAAAACAATGTGTGAATATGATAAAATATTTAAGGATCTACTCATTCAAATTCCTTATATCATTGACAAAACCTATTGGTCTAGTGGTATGTAGCAGGACTATTATAGAAAATCAGAGTGCTAGTATGAATGCATGATGTATATATGTGTAAGGAAGCCTTTAAAAGGGCACAAAACATAGAAACAAATGATGATGGACCATCGACCTCCTCCCCGATTGAAACAAGACTAGAATAAAAATTGGAAATATTACAACAATATTTAAAAACTATGACCATCAGATGAAATGAACTCTAGTGAACCTTTTGTTCAAACAAAGGACACATGAAGCACTATTGTAAATTTAATGTTTCACTAGATAGAGACATTGATGCTCATCGAATTCAAGATGAAATATATTTTGACATATGTTAATCTCTGACAAACCACAATGCAAGAGAATTTACTCATAATTTGAAGAACACCAAACCTAAGTGGTGTCACATCTGTGAGGAGAATATCCATTCGATGCAAGGATGTAAATTGAATGGGATAAATAATTCTAACTATCATATAGTATATCACATTAATTCGATCAAACAACATGATGACTAGGGAGATACAAATGGATATGAAGGCCATGGAAGAGGTGGTTATCATGACAAGGGAGGTTTTAGAAAATTTAGATTTGGAAGAGGTCGAGGACATGGTTGGGGAATATATTATTTCTTCCTCTATTGGAAATATGATCATATTAGCCCTGACTACCACATTAAACATAAAATCTACTTAAAATTTTGTAATATATGTGAAGTGGGTGACCATTCACTAGAAAGTTGTCCAGTAGTATTAGAGAAAGTAATGAGCAAAAGAAATGTAAATCTACTACACATTATGCCAAAATAGGAAGTACTTAACTCAAATAATTTACATGTTGTTACAATATCTAGAGCGAGATGAGATAATTACATTATAATTGTTGATTCAACAATTAGGAAACCAAAACACCTATCTAGATCTGGACCAAGAGGAGAAAATCATGCAGGAAGAACTTAAAATTTTCAAGAACTATGATCATGATAAGTCCATCAGAAGTGGAGGAAGGTATAAGAAGGTATTAGTTACTAAATATGTTGTCTTAGAAAACTTCCTAGAACTTTTAAAATTAAAAAAACATTAGTTGGCCAATTGATTGAATTACTCAACATCTTAAGGGAATATAAGGAAGACAAATGACCTTACAAAATCCTTTGGAATATATTGCAATATAAACATATCAATGATTACGACCCCCAAGTTGATCTCAAAATCGATGGCCACATGGTATGATAGGTTGCCATTGATTTTTGATCGCAATTAATATCCTCCCACGAGACACATGGATAAAACTTGGAATACGTGTTCTTGCTCCCATTGAAACAAATTATCTAAATTTGTCATATCAAAGATTCATAGAACGATCAAAACCTTCAGAAATGTAGAAACTCTTATAATTGGAATTCTGACTTTGGTCAATTTTGAAATGATCAATCTAGTTGAAGGTATCCTTGTGTATCCCGCATTAGTAAGTCAACCTTGGGGATTAAATATGAGAGCCACTATCTCTCTCTCTAGAGATATGATAAAACTTAAGGGAATTGGAAGGACAATTATAATACCTCTTGATCCCAAAGAAGGAAAATGACAGGTTGAAGCATGGGATGAATATTGAGAAGGCTCGGCAATTATATATGATTATCAATGAAGAAAGAGACAATGTTGAACCAAATGTGAAAGGATAAATTTTAGTAGGTTCACCCTTTTCCATTTGTCAAAATTCAAATATTGAATTATATAATTGGTAATTGGAAAATTATGAGTTGAATTTGAAGGAGTGTTGGTCAATCAAAGAAATACCAATTAAAATACTATTCTCATGCTTCTCCATAAAGTTAGTACCCATCGTCTATGAAGAAAACATGAAGAAAATACCAACTCTCCTTCCCATTGACTTAAAGTTGGGACCAACTACTACACTTTAGTTTAATGAAATAAGTTCTCCATTGGCTTTGAGGTTTCAAAAAAAGTGGGGGAAAATGGTCGAATACAAAACCTCATCGAATCTTTAATTGGTTAGGTTGTTCACTGGTGGGAGAGTCATGCCCCTCACTTGAAGATGTGGAGCACTACTATGGAATATTTCATAGAGTGATTTGGAGGTAGGGAATTATCAGCAAAGGCCAACATATCGATATTCAAACCCATTTTTGACCCAGTATCCCACATTCATCAATGTCAAACTAAGTGGAAGAGAGTGGTGTTGGCACATGACTATAATACCCTAGGTTCATATTATCTAACCAACAAAAACCTTTAGATAATGACCCTTTCAAAATCACCTACGTGCAAGTGAAGTCTCACCTGAGGTATCTACTTGGACTATAGGAACCAATTTTCTATAGGGATGAGGAGATTTGAGGTCATCAACATGTTCATTGATACGTATATACCATGTGCACAATATTTTGTCTCTTATCCCTTCATTAATTGGTAAAATCAATTATACAACACCATTATAACGCATATTGCGACCTAAAGCTTTCACTGGAACATTCATAATTATTATGCATCACTCATATAAACAATAGAGATATCTCTAATCATGCATAAAAAAAAATCCATGAATAATCACATAAAAAGACACATTCAGACACATCATTTAACGTGGTTCACCCAATTCTTGGGCTACGTACAAAACAACTGGATTCTTTATTATTCTTCGTTCAATCATCTTAGGTTTGTGCACTGCGCTACAATAGATACATCATGATATCATTCCCCATCCTGCCTAGTCACTTTGCAGTGAAATCCTCTCTCTGCAAAATCTACCCTAAACCTTCAGACATAGACTCTCTCTCATTCTTAGCTTATTCTCCTAGCAGCAACAACAACCTATTATTACCAACCCATTGCATATTTATACACATATTTTAGGGATCAAAATCATACTAGATTATCCCAAAACCCTATGACAACTCATTATGATTCATTGCAACTCATGACAATAGATAGTTCATGCATTCTTTTCCTGCCTTCATGCCTGCATGCTACTTTTCCTTCCTTTTCACCTGCATGTTGCTTTTCTTTTCTTTTCACATGTATGTTTCTTTTCCTAATTTGTCTCCTTACTTTATTTCCATGCTTTATTTTCTTTCTGTATCTTCGTATGCACCACCAAATGTGCTTTTATTCTGCACTCTGATCCTGAATGTGAATTTACCACACACTCTAATCCTAAATGTGCCTTTACTGCACATCACCTCAACCCTTAGAATATTTCTCAAAATTGTATCCAAAGTGCCTGTCTAACAGGCCCCAAACACTCACATGTGGCTCATCGTGAGCCAATTAGAACTGTTGCATCGCTCCCTTCCATGAATCCATAAATATTTGCAATGTCTCTCTGGTTGTAGCACCTTTTTTCTTTTCCTCAACCTCTCTCTCCAAGATTTCTTCTATGACCTATGTTGTTAGCGTCGCACAATTCTCCTCACAGTCTTTCTCAGCTTTCTTCACCATGCCCTACAATGATCTTCCAATCCCCCTATTATTTTGATTGCTTCATTCTGGAGGGGTTCCAATCATTATGCTATAGTCTTCTTCTCTACCTTCATTTACTCTATCTCGTTGTATAACTGTCTATTCACAAGGATGATCATCATGCATTCCATTGTTGGCAGAGTGTTTATGCTTTCATTGGATTTATGTGCCTTCTCCTGCACACTTTTTACTCTTTCCTCGATTTCCTTCATCTCTGAATTCATCATCAGTTGTGCTCAAATCCATGTTCTTTATTCACATAGCCTCACACACTCCTCACCGAGACTCTTAATTCTTGTGAGTGAGGTTATGGTTGTTCTGTCTCTTTGTTCCTTCTCCTCAGTTGGTGTACCTAGTGTGGTGCGCGCTTCCAACTCTCCAATCCTATTGTGGAATCCTTGAATTGCTTTTCTAATTTTTTATATATGCTCCTCTATTGTGGCTTCTACCACCACCGGTATCAAGGGAATCACCCTATATATCTTCTATATGTCTTGTTGTACCCTCTCTTCCTTTTTTTTTACCTCATCCTTCTCCTGCAATATCTCAGTATAAATATTTTAAAAGTCTTCCTTATCTTACGCTACCTTGGTTAACTCTTTTTCCATTGCTTTTGTGCAGAATTGCATTTCCTATGCCACCCCTACCTGCAATCCTTATAAGGATTCCATGTGTCTATGACAAGAATAATTCCAAGTGACTTATTACTTGTGCTTGTTCCTTCATATCCAATGTAGGGAACTCAATTACTTCGAGCAATATCTTCAAAATTTGGTGCCCTGTTGTGATCTCTGGTAGGTATGAAGTGGTGGCCCTTGCTTCTCCAGTCGCACTTACTGGTTTGTCTTCAACAGATCTTCTCTATGGACATATTTTGATTACCTTCAACTACTATTGTAATTTCGTCAACTTCTCTTTCACCTTCTTGTTCATGTCCTCTTGTAGTTGTGACACTTGTTGAAGTGATTTCTCTTTGGAATGCCTCACTTGGTATTTGATTCTATTAATATCATCATCTACTAGAGTGTATATAGTTGTCTCTTTGTCTAATTTAATCTTCTTCCATGCAGATGTTGTTGGCCCCTTACCCTTTTATTTCCTATTTTCCCATATATTTTGTATTGTCTCCTGCACGACCCCTGCGCCATTGCCTTGTCCATTTCCTTGACCATTTCCTTGGTCTTATTCTTCATTGTCTTGTTCCTCTTCCTCGTCGGGGTACTTCGTTTCTTCATCTGACACTTCCCATTCTTCATCCCAGTCATTGAAAATAAGGCATACATCCTCCTCTGTCAACTTATAGCTTATTGGAAGCCACTAGCGTGCTCGGTGTCTTTTAGCTTGGATATACATGTAATGCATCCATGCTTTGAAGCATGCAATATCCCGATAATTCTCCATGGTCTAGGCAGTGATGCATGATGTGTGCTCTATGATGTGCCTAATCATGATAAATTAGACATAGAAGGTGACATTTTTGTCTTGTTGTCTCCCCTTGTGCACAATATACCATAAGTTAACATATCACACTATTGCATGATCTCTTCCTGAGGTTTTAAAAATATGGCACTCATCATGATCCCTCCAGGAGACCAATGCTATCGGTATGATAATTCAAGCATAGTGAAATTTTTTGCCTTTCTTCTGGGTATTAGTGCAATATATCAGAAACTGATTGATCACAAATGTGTCCCAATTCATTTGGACCCCTTCTGCACACTTTTGCATAGCTACTATTAGTATAGCCAACACCTCATCCTTTTGACATTTCCTTAGTAATTTGCAGGCCGGTACCTATGTTGCAAATCTAACTACATCATCAATTATGTTGGTGAAATACAACCCTCACTTTCCTATAAAGGTTTTGAAATTATCTTTCATACTTTTAGATAATTCCTTCTCCTCCTAATTATTTGTGAACATGCTTGTCATATCCTCATCTATTATCGGTAAGCCCATTATCCATGCAATTAGTTTCCTATCGATAGATACTAGTGGATATAGACATAAAGTCCCTTCATGGACATAGCTCAATAACATCTTAACGCAAACATTTATTTCTAGACTTCTTCCAAAGTGTGATATTTCTAACAAGTTTAATATCCATGATTTTCTAGCCCGGCTGCCCAACTCGACCAGTATTGCACCTATCCTTGGTACACTTTTAGTGCGTAAATATTGGTCCTGTACTAGCTCGAGAAAATTTTGTGCATCTGTTATTTCATGGTCCAAAAATTTCAAGGCAACGACCTTTCCCATCAGGTCCCCTTCAATAATGACTTTGGGTGGTATTTCTAGCATAACCAATGGGTACTTTTTGTCCTTGCGTAGTCTAACCTATAGTGTGGTGTTTGTTCTTGATGGTAAGTAATCCCTGAGAAGCCCTAACTTTGAAGCGAAAGCTCCAGGAATTTCCTCTAATTTAGATATGACTAGTGGTCACATTCAATATGGATTTCATGTTGAGGCAGCTGGTGCCCCAACTTTTGGTTGTGCCCTTTCTCTGTGTGATCGATGCTCCCATTTTTCGACCCTACAACTGCTTTGTGTCAGTTCTGGTTTTCCTGTGCTCTACTTTGTATTCTCACAGTGCTTATGAATGAAAATACCCTTTCCTTATTGGCCCCTACTATGTTTTTATAAAAATTCGATAGTTTTCCATGTACATTCGTGCCTGAACTAATGGTCTAATCCACCAGTTGTGTATTGAATGTGTGATTTAATGTTGTCTTGTTACCGAATCTGTTGCTGGAATTTTTCCTCATACCACCATTATATCATGATACCCGATGGATTTTTCCATTTATGAATACACATCGTCTTTATGCCTTGTCATTGATGCTTTTAATCATCGTTTTCTCCTTTTAATGCCTTTAATGGTATTGTCGGTCATATTTTGTCAAGTTTTTCCAACTTACTTGTTCGTTCACTACATGATTCTTCCCTTCTATGTGTAATATCCTTGCTCAATGTAGTTTCATCCATATGCATGACACTCACCTCTTCTACGCACTTACATATTCTTGTGCCAATATTGTGCCTTGGACCTCGGGTTAACACTTCATACTTCCTATTTCTTACATGCCTTTACTTTGTTACTTTATGTTCTTTTTATTTTTTCACTTTTTATTTATTTTTGTCTTTTTCCTACTATAATACACTACTATGGTACATTCCTTCTTGTGCAATTCATCCTAGTGCATGGGAGGTCAGTCGTCTCTATAAATTTTCAGCTGACTTCCATTCACCAATCCTCTCGAGACTTCACCATTCAACATTTCCTACTACACAACACCTTCCTTTTTCACATAATTAATTATGTATGGTCCTAGACAATGCATTTGAAACTTTCATGGATGCTACATAAACTTGTTTTCATACAATAATACAAAGTCCCCCACTTGAAACTTTTTCTGTTTAATATGTTTATCATACCATGCCTTTTCTCTTTCCTTTTGAACTTGATGATGGAACCCTGCGACAAATCAATATTCCTCAAGTTGTAGCAATTGTGACAATCTCTCCTTGACTACACTAGAGTCTGACAGATCAGTAATTGTTACAACACGTAGTCTACACACAATAAAATCCATCAACATTACTGTTTCTTTCCCATAGACCAACTTGTTGAGCTCTCAACACACCCTAAAAAAGTCTCTGCCAAACTCTACTTTTTGGGTACCACTTATTGTTTATTTCGGAACAATGTTGTTTCCGCTTATCTTTGTTTTCTACTATTTCTCCTTGATTCTTTAAAAGTTTCCCTCAACATGTCGAAACCATCACAACTTAAAGGGAGTAACATTTGACTAAAGAATCAACCACTAAGTCGTTTCACCTGACACGTCCAAATTGCGGCACTCGGAAGAATCAAAGGTGAAATAAAATCGTCCTAGAAAACTAAGGACGTCGATTGTCGGTTTTCATCGGCATCGGTAAATGGGGAGTTGTTCTTTCGTGATAAGCATTGCACAAGAATTTTTTTGATGACCGACTTCATTCAGCATCGGTGAAACATGAAAGAAAATAGTCATTTGCAGAGAAAGGGAGGAATCATCGACGACTGATCATGTAAAAACATTTCAGCATCGGTGGTTTTTTCTTTTGTAAGGAGTATCAACAAAGAATCTCGTAGCTTAGTGCCGATCCCTGACTTCCCCTTTCAGGAAATGACACGATGGGATGTTTTAGCTCTAAAGATATGCTAGATATGATGCATTTAATTGATTGATTAATTCCAAGATCGTGCATTAGTCTCTAGTTCATGCACATAGCCCAGTGACCATTTTAACTTGTAGATACAATGCATCTCCCTCCGCGCCTTTGTTGTCAACCTACCTAAAATTGTTTATAGGGAATTGGCAGTAAGTAGTTTAAATTTCATCCCATTACTTGTATTAACAACTTTATGTGACTGGTAAGTTCTCTCTCATTATATTACCCTGAATTATTATGAGCCAGAGCATTCTGCATGCAAAGAGGTCAGGAACATCCCGAGGAGCGAGACGAATGGTCCGTAGAAGGCTTCCAAGGCATAGTGAGTATTAAGAAATAGAGTTTAGCAAGCATATAGGTATGTACCAGTCTGGTTTTAATTTCATTTTACATATAAATTAAGATCTAATATTATTCTATGTGTTGGCCCTAATTGAGCATCTTCGGTTGCAGGAACAATGCCTCCAAAGAAACCCACCACCGGGAAATCTCCTAGAATCTCAAAGCCGCAAGAATCAGAAGCAGGAGAAGGCTCCTCCCTAGTTGTTGCAAGAAAATTGGAATTCACTTCCAAGCCAACGCCCATCATCAAGACGATCACCAAAGAAGTCTTCACTCAACCCCCGGCCTTTGGGGACATAGAGGCAAACATTGGGACCAAGACAACATTCTCACGATGGGAATATCTATTCAAGGAAATCAAGCATGAAGAATTTCCCGAATATGCCCCGCATAGCCATCCTCACACGAGGAAGCTGGATGATGAGGTTTTCATCAACATCCACAAGGCTTACCTACACATGGTGGTGAGCAGGACTTCGGTATTCCCTTGCATCAAACTTTTGAAATGGATTATTGATCACAGCGATGCACATAAGTGTGTAATTAATGATGATAATGGTGAAATTGTCGGGGTTTTCCTCCCAGTAGAAGTCCAAAGGTATTCCAAGCTCAGGGAGCCAGATGAACGTTTGAACAAGGATTTTGTTGTGAACTTTTATCAGAAGCATGACACCAGTAAAATCATGGTGTCCTGGTGAAGAGAAGACAAAAAATTCACTAACCGAAACTTCGACTGGTACCCAACATCCAACCTCAGACAACCTTATATCTATCTAATGGCTCTCCTTTGCCAGTTGCATGGAGAAAAAGATTGCTCCAGGTTTTTGGAGGCATGGATGCCTTTGGATTATACTATCATAATCTCCGAAACAAGATTCAACTAGGGCACGATCATCTCTAAACAACTTAGCACATGCATTCTACAGGCTCAGCAACCAAAGGAAGGAGAAACTCCTGCCTTCTACATGGCGTCTTATCTATTGGACGTCGTCTATGAAGAAATATCTTCGCAAGTATGAACCTGAGCTGGCACGCTTTCAAGCTCCTGTTCCATGTCTATTTTAACATCTTGTGGGAGAACATGTATAAAAGATCCTACTCTCTCATTTGCGACCAATTTATTTCACCTATTCATTTCTTACTATTCAAGAAACAGTGCCCAATGCTATCTAATGCAGTGAAAAAGGTTATATCGAATGTCGGTCACTGGTACCTGGATGAATGAAAAACCTACATTAGGGTTTTCAATGTCACAGGAGCACCACATTTGCTACCTATATATGTCCTCGACCAACTTTTACTAGGGGAAATATTTTACCAAACTATCTTGCAGGGTTACAACACCATGTTGGTGAAGGATAAGAAATGGGCATTCATACCCTATGGGTTTCATATCGACTTCTACCAGGTTAAATACATTGCACAGGCCAAATAAGAGGGATTAAGTCAATTTCAATTTCGGTTCCAGACAGGACATTTTCGCATGCACGATCCCAAGGGTATAGTCTCAAAACATGCATCACAAGTATCGTCTTGTTGGCCTTATGCCCATGATCGGTTTGAGGATGAAATCTTCATTGAAAATGCTCAAGAATGGGATGAGGTGGTGGAAAGAATGGTTGACCCTAGAATAACCAAGTTCAAGGCCATGAGTTGGGAAGAGCAAGCGACATCCTTGGATGAAAGAGTGCAAAGAGAAGAAGAAATTCTCAGGACTAGGGAAGAAAGGGTAACATTTGAATTGGCCAAAATGATGGAAGCTCCCTAGGAAGCCCCTGTACAGAACTGGAATTTTCGCAGAACTCTAGGTGCAAGGGAAAGAGGGACACTATTGCTCCAACATGCTCAACAAATAATGGATCTGGCCCTCTTATCAAGAGTTCCGACCAGTAACCTAGAAGAGAGCCTGGGAGGGGTATGTATCTATGAGCACATAGACCCTGATAAAATCAACGGGTCAGATGACCCTCAATCCGCACTGCCACTAGCCAATTCACCGACAGGTGCGACGGCTCAATCGACCGGGTGTCGGTTGAAACTAGTGCCGGGTGTCGGTCGAAACTAGTGTGCTTAACCCTTTGTCTGAGTTCATAGATATATACAACGATGATGAGATTCCGTAGGCATCTTAGAAAACCTTTGTGCATGTAGAAAAAGAAAAAGGAGCCAAAAGCGGCTTAGATACAGAAATGACCGATGCATCGGAGACCCAAGAAGGTAGTCCCAAGGACAAGTTAGAATTAGACGTGTCAACAAAAAGATCCCCACAAAATGACGTCGACGATGCCACAACTAGAATACAGACAAGTATTGAGCTCGCTCCTAACACATCCATTCCACCTGATACTCAGGTCTCCAATAAACATCAGGAAGAGGTCGGGCCCTCAGAACAAAACAAGGAGCTTCAAGAGTCTGATCTTGAACAAATATATACCACCAGTAGCCTGGGAAACATGCTTACATGTGGTGACCAACAGATACCAGAGCCGGTAGATGAAGTGGCAGACATCTATGCGATCTCCTATGATCAAAAGAGGAAGGCCATCGTGCAAAGGACTGCTAAGAAGAGAAATATTACTGTGGACTGTTCTATTTTGGTTACTATAGAGGAAATCTTGATCAACACAACAGATGCTCACACGTCTGAACTAATAGGCATGGGAAGAGATCTCTCCGATGCTACCCAGGTTAGAGCCAGGAGGGATGAAAGAGAACTAGCAGATACTATGAAGGAACTAGAGCACCTGCGCCATATTGTTGAGTATTATAAAGGTGCCACACAGACTGTGGCATATTTGAAGAGTGATTTTTCAGGAGTTTACAATGCGTACAAGAAATAAAGAACTCTTTTGACTGAAAATATAATTGAATTCCAGGAGGACACTCTCGTGGCTCTCGCAGCATGCAAGGAGATGGAACGATGGCATGAAAGAGTGCAACAAGCGATAGAAAGGCTTGAATACATTGAGGCAGTCCAATAGGGTCGAGAAAAGGAATAACATGGCATTCAACTGTTAAAAAAAAATAGCCTCAACTGCATAAAGAGATCCACAGAATACTGGAATAAAATGTCCCGGGATCCACATCAAGAGATCCAAGAACAATATGCCAAGTGCCAGAAGCACTGGGATAAAATTACTAAAGTAATGAAATATATCAAGCTCCTCAAGTTCGGAAACTCCAGTGAGTTTATCGACATAAGAAATGTACACAAGATGTATGTCGAACAAGACTCCCTATGGGAAAAAGAGTGTGCAAAGGTAACCGATGCGAGGCCGAGACAGGTGCGACAATTCACAAAACACTCCATCAGAGCTAAAACCATGTTGCAACAGTTGAATTCCACCTTGATAAAATACCGAGCACATGCAGTAGACATCAGAGAGATATATGCGGCCCTAATGGAACAACACAGATTCTCGTGGGCCCATACTTGTGAAGAAATTTTTATCAGATGGTCCGATTATGAAAGAATCCACCCTTTTCAAGAAACAACTCAGGTGGACTATTGAAACACTGTCAGATAATGACGCCATGTGGCAATTTTTTTTTATTAGCTCAAATTTTATTTTACCGTTAATTACTATTAAGTCTTTATATTATAAATAGGAACATTGACCGATGGTCCAAAGGTCGATGGTTTGTTGCAAGAACTCTTTTCTTTCTAGTTGTTAAGAATTATTTGGGAGCTACTATGAATGAAGTAGTCCTTCTGGACCAGAGACAAAGTTGTTTTCATCATATGCATGTGTAATTGAACCTGGAGAAGAACTATTTCCTATTCAGTTCATGAGAAGATGTAACAAGTAAGAGCTAGCGAATATATTGTCAAGTTATCTGGTGCAATTGTTTTTTTTGTTGTTCTTTTCTCTAATGATGGAAATGATGAATCATTGTGTGGATGTATGATGAAGGATTATGGTAGATGAATTATTTTGTTTGCTATTGATCTTATCATATAAATGTTTTCTTCTAATTAGTATTCTCAAATAGTAATTAGATGCTCACATGGTTAACGTATTATTACTAGGCCTGTGGTATAGGATTATTGTTTGCATGTTTAAGCAGTAGGTTATCCCAAGCTCAACCTCTTTTGTAGTAGTTAAAATTTCTCTCATGCTGTTTTCTTGGATATTTTAGGTTAAAATATCAACTAGCGATCCAGTGCTCACACTGTTAAAGTATTATTACTAGGCCTGTGGTAAGAGATCATTGTCTGCATGCTCGAGTGAGGGTTATCCTGAGCCCGACCTTTCCCAGTCTTTAGAATTCCTTATCATTGTGTGGCTAAGTTGGTTTATGCTAGATTTTTCTCACATTTATCCTAACTAAAGAGAAAATACCAAAAGAGAAAATCCTGACTAAAGGAGATGCCTCCACAAGAAAACACAAATCCCATCGGTTAAATTGGTCGGATCGCGCGATCTGGAGAACCATTCCAATCCCAAACACTACAAAGTCTAATTGGGCCTCAGTGGTAGGTTTGGTTCCTACTATTGAGTTAAGGGGTTTAAGATCCATCAATAAAATTGGTGCTAGAAGGAGGGCCTGAGAATGAATGGCTGAATATGTAAGTTTTATGATATTCTAAATAGCCTATAAATTCATAACGGCCCACATGCATGGCTAGTCATCCAACAGACAACCCACCTTTACTGAGTACTCCCGAAGCAGATAAATCTCCCCACTCCGAGCAAGGATATCTTCACCCCGAAATACCTTACGTCCTCCCTCACGAGGAAGTGAATCAATTTAGAAGGATTACCAGAGCTTACACCCGGCAAATCAGAGCATTTCCATTCACCCCCATCCTCCCTCGAAGAAAATAACAAGGTAGACTAGTGGTCAGAACTCCCGACAAAGTTTTTGTACACTTAATTGAAGACTTAATAGACTTCATGATCACCAAAATCCAAGAACCTCTTGACCTCATACCCGAGACGCCAGCCAGCGACATCTCTGAACCTAACGATCTTTCGGAAGAGGAAGAGCCTAACTCTGACTCTGAAGATATGGAAGAGAACAATGATCATGAGAAGGAGAGAGAGGTTCCATTTCAAGGCAACAAACCTTGGTTGGTCGGGGTTGTCGTGGCCATCCCTGGACGAATACACAATATCCCTAGGTAGCCAGAAAAGTTGCTCCCCAAGTATGATCCTGAGACCTTAGGATTGCCCGAAGATCATATCAAGAAGTTCATCCTCATGATCAGGCTTATGAATGTTCAACATGAAGACATAGTATGCATAATTTTCCCCTACACATTTGAGAACTTGGCTTCCACTTGGTATTTTAACTTTCCAGTAGGATCCATAACTAGCTGGACTAAGTTCCAAAAGGACTTCCTAGAAAAAATTTCCGAAGAAACTACCACGAGAGCCCTTATGGCCAAATTGTTCGCAGCCACCATGACCCCAAAGGAAAGGGTCAAAGATTTCAATCAAATATTCACGACTATCCTAAACAAGTTTTAGCCCGTGGAAAAACCGGCTCAAGAGTTGCAAATCGAGGTCTATGCTAACGCTCTTCTTGCCTCTATTTCCATGTTCATTAAAAGAGCCGCTAAGCAAACCCTCGTGGAGAATTTTGAAGAGTCCAAGATGATAGACTTCCAGATGAAAGGGTGTAAAGAAGGCTAGGCATCTCTAGCAAGAAAACAAAGCTAGCCTCCTCCTAGGAGAGAACTCCTCTTGACTAGACCGCCCAGAAATCCGGTTGAACCAACTCCTGATAAGGGTAATGGGGATATAGAAGACCTGCAACGCATGGTCAAGAAACTATCAAATGAGATTATAGATATGAAAAGAACTATGGGTGAGGGAAACCAAGGCCAGAGACCCTATAAGCCTTTCTTTAAAAGAAACCAGTATTTCAAAGCAATTGAACCTCCCCCAACCAACCTAAACATTGACTTAGGGAATGTCAGATCTGATTCTTTTTGTACTTACCACCAAGAGAACCACTCAGAAAGAGAATGTCCTTAGTGGGTCAATTCCATGAATTTAATGGCCAATTGTTTTCCAGGCGAAGTTTCTCTGACCGAACCACTCAACAGTTCAGCCTTTAACATTATTGATCAGGAAGAGGCTGACCCACCACAAGACACGACCATGCGGATATGGGATCCCGACGTGATCACGTCTTCAGAAGATTTGTTTAAACCTCGAGCACCACCCACAGAGATATCGATGGTACAAACACGTAGTAAGGGTCAACCCGACCCAAAAGATATCGATACCACCCATGTCTCACAAAGTAAATTAACTCCTGATCACCCGAGAATGCCTATTGCTCCCAGTAAATAGCCTCTAAGCATCCATATGCGAGAATCTCCTAATCTAGATTATAACGTAGTCAAATATTTGAAGAAGCTGAAAGCTAATATATCAGTTATGGACATATGTAGAATCCCTCAGCAGAAATACCTTATGTTGTAGGCTCTAAGTTTGGTAGAAAATCTGGCCACCGATGATGATTGAGAGAAGAATCTACCCCCCACAGATTTGGCAAACAAACCAACGATAAACACCTTCTCAGAAGGCAGGAAGGAGAGACCTTTTGTGCCTCCTTTCCTTTTAACGTTCAAAATATTCAATTTGAATCTTCACAATTGTCTAGTAGATTCTAGAGCATCTTCTAATTTCATTCCCTTGGCCATTTGTAATAAACTAGGTGATGTCCCTCTCAAGAGAAATAAGCATGTTATAAAACTAGACATAACCCAGGTCAAGGTTATGGGGGAACTCAAATATGTGATGATCAGGATAGCGACACACCCTAGTTTCGTATAGGTGATTGATATCATTGTAGTAGATATCCCTGAGGCATATGGGCTATTATTGAGCTAAGATTGGTCTGAAAAGATGAATGGATACTTTAGTACTGACTAGGCACACCTTTGGCTACCATTGAAAGGATACAAGAACATGATCTCAATTGATAGGGAGAGGTATCTGAAGCATACGATCACCGATCTAGAAGCCCCTAATGAACTAGCCTCCACAGATTTTTCTGTATTGGGTAATTATTCTTATGAATCGTAATTAGGGAACTTCCCTCCCCTCATATCCAATGTTCCGCTTACCCAAAAATATGATCTTCCTTTCTAGGAGAAATCACCGATGCTAACAAAAGATTCTCTCTTTTGTCAAAACCTCGTGCCAGGTTGGGTGGAAGGAAGGGGTGGACAACATAACATCAACAATGGTGAAGGAAGGAATGATTATCATTCAGGTATTTGGACCCTCTATTTTGATGAATCCAAGTCACAAGAAGGATCAGGAGAAGAGTGTATTCTAATCAACCCAAGGGGTAGGCGACATTTCTTTTCTTGTAGGCTAGAATTCAAGTGCACCAACAACATTGCCGAGTATGAAGCCTTGGTGCAAGGGTTAAATAAAGCCATAGATCTTAGTGTCAAATAATTAAAGGTTTTCGAAAACTTGGAAATCATAATTAGACAAGTAATAAACACGATACATTGCAATTCGCCCCACCTTAAGAATTACTAGCAAGAGGTGCACAGGTTAATAGAACACTTTGAAGTTTTCAACATTATAGCAATCCCCAGGGCAAAGAATACCCTTGTCCATTCCCTAGCCACAACCACTTCTAGGATATCGGCCTTAGAATATTATGAAGCCTACCGATTCACTGTAGAACTTCTCTACAAGCCATCGGTACCTAATAACATTTCTAATTGGAAAGTCTTTGAAGGAGATGAATAGATCATAAGTTTTTTGACCAATTAGGACAATTTCAAAGATCTCTCTATTGATGATGAAGAGTACCAAGAGCACTCAACAGAAAAGGGTCCTATGGAAGACCAACATACGGATAGATCAAAGGCCCATACGATCCGGAAAGGGGTAGCTAATCTAGAAGATCTGTTTGATCTAAAGGAACGATTCAAAGGTCCTAAAAGTGCAAAGACTGGTAGCTCTTGTCCCCTCCATGAGACTGTGAATCTTGGGAACCTGGAGAACCCAAGGAATGTAAAACTTGGAAAAAATATATCTAAGGAAGAAATAAAGGCCTACCTCAAGCTGTTTAGACAATACCAGGACTTTTTCGCATGGTCCTATAAGGAGTTGAAAACATATGATACTCATATTATTCAGCACACCATCCCGTTGAAACACAAAGTCAAGACTTTCCAATAGAAGCTTAGGAAATATCACCCTTCATTAGAACCTCTCATGTACCAAGAATTAAGGAAACTCCTGGATGCAAAGATAATTTTCCAGGTTATGCACTTTGCCTGGATAGCAAATCTTGTTCTGGTGAGGAAAAAAATGGGAGAAATCTGATTGTGCGTAGACTTTCGGAACCTCTATAAAGCTTTGAAGAAGGACAATTATACCGTCCCGGCGATGGAACAACTCCTACAGACCATGTTAGGATCGGAGATTTTTTCTCTGCTCGATGGTTTCTCATGATACAATCAAGTGTTGGTTTCAGAGGAAGACCGATTGAAAACCACCTTTCGAACCAAGTGGGGAACCTTCGCTTATAAATGCATGCCTTTCGACTTAATTAACGTAGGACCAACCTTCCAGAGGGCCATGGATGTGGCATTCTGAGGGCTTATAAATAGGTGTGTAGTAGTATATTTAGATGACGTGATGGTGTATTCAAAGGATAGAAGAGAGCAAATTTAGCACTTAACTCAAATTTTTGAAAGATGCAAGAAGTACGGTATACAGTTAAATCCTAAGAAAAATATCTTGAGGGTTGAACAAGGGAAGTTGTTGGGTCATATTATATCTCAAACAAGGATTCATATAGACCCTGAAAGGATTAAGGCCATAGCACAGCTTCCATTACCTCATAACAAGAAATCCATGTAGTCTTTCTTCGGGCAAATCAATTTCATGAGGAAGTTCACTCCTGACTTCGTCGAAATTATCAAACCCTTACAAAATTTGATTTGCAAATATGATGAATTTAAGTGGGATGAGGAATGAAAAAATTATTTCAACAAAATCAAAGCTGCCATATCCTGGGCTTCAGTGTTGCGAAGTCCCTATTTCAATAGAGGCTTTAATTTATATACCTTCGCTTCTGACCAGCCGCTGGCTGTGGTTTTAACTCAGAAGGACGATGACAACAACGAAGCCCCAATATCATTTATGAGCACTAACCTTCAAGGAGTTGAGCTCAACTATCCTGCCATAGACAAGCAGGCCTACACAGTCTATAAGGCAGTAAAGGATTTCAGGTCCTACATCCTCAAGAACCACACTAAGGTGATTGTGCAACACCCTGCAGTCTGATCTATGTTCACCCAAAAAGAAATGGGAGAAAGAAGAGGGAAATGGATGGCAGTAGTCCAATAATTTGATCTAGACATAAAACCAGCCAAGTTGGTACAAGGACAGGGTTTGTGCAAGCTCGCAGCTGAAGCCCAGGATCAAGTAAATGAAGACTTTGGATGGGAGAATGAAATAGCTCTATGGTGTGGAGAAGTAGCATACTTTCCCCCAGGACAAGATTCCTGGTACAAGGACTTGGCTTACCTACTACATCACAAAACTTCTCTCGAAATACTCAACCCAAGAGAGAGAAGAGCCCCCAGGTTAAAGTCTGCATAATATCATCTCATAAATTCATTTCTTTTATGGATCAACTATGATGGGGTGTTGTTGAGGTGCCTTGAACATGAAGATGTCGATAAGGTGCTAAAGGAACTTCATGATGGCCCTGCCAGAGGACATTTTGCTGGAAATACCACTGCTCATAAGATTCTGAGGGCCGACTACTACTGGCCCACCTTGTTCAAATATGCGCATACTTACGCTAGAAACTGTAAGACTTGTCAAATAAGCGCTGGAAAGGAGAGAAGGGAAATAGTTCCTCTCAGCCTATGATTGTTTCGAGTCCCTTTGAGTAGTGGGGGTTAGATATCATAGGATAAATTACGCCCATCTCTTCTAAACTGGACAAGTACATTCTTACTGCAACCGACTATTTCAAAAAGTGGGCAGAGGCCATCCATCTGACTCATGTAAACGAGAAGGTAGTGATCCAATTCCTAAAACAACAACTAATCGCAAGGTTTGGTCTCCCCTATGTTCTGGTATTTGATAATGCAACTTACTTTTCCTCTACACTATTGACAGAATTTCCTCTGGACAAAGGAATCATAATCAAGTACTCTGCAAATTATTACCCTAAGGGAAACAATGTGGTGGAGTCAACTAACAAAAATCTGGTAAGGATCTTAAAGAAGACAATTACAAATAACCAAATAAATTGGCATAATCAACTTCATAATTCCCTATGGGCCAATAGGGTCACACCCAAAGAAGCCATAGGAAACTCCCCGTACTTTTTGGTCTACGGGCAAGAAGCTATCCTCCCAAATAGGCTCTATTTGCCATATCATCAATTGGCCCAAGATTCCAGCGAGGAACCCTCATTGGCCATGCAAAAAAGAATCAATACTCTACTCATGTTGGAAGAAGAGAGAGAGAAGGCTAAGTCAAAATTCCTAGCTCACCAACAGATAGTGAAATGATGGTTCCATAAGCATAAGGCCAAAGAAAAGAATTTTGAGGTAGGAGACTTGGTACTAAAATGGGACAGAGCAAATGAACCAAAAGGGAAGCATTCTAAGTTTTAGAACCTGTGGCTTGGACCTTTCCAGGTCACTAAAAAGATAGGGGCAGGTACTTATCGATTGCAGAAGTTGAGGGGAGAACCTAATGCCCTCCCAATAAATGGTCAGGCACTAAAACAATATTTCCAATAATAATAATAAAAAAGGAGGACATGAGTTAAGGTTATTGAAGGAAGAACAAATATTCTTTGTTTTCCTAGTGAGTCGCCATTTTTTGAGCTCTAAAAACACCCTAAAAATGTCTCTGCCAAACTCTACTTTTTGGGTACCACTTATTGTTTATTTCGGAACAATGTTGTTTCCGCTTATCTTTGTTTTCTACAATTTTTCCTTGATTCTTTAAAAGTTTCCCTAAACATGTTGAAACCATCACAACTTAAAGGGATTAACATTTGACTAAAGAATCAACCACTAAGTCATTTCACCTGACGTGTCCAAATTTTGGCACCCAAAAGAATCAAAGGTGAAACAAAATCGTTCTAGAAAACTAAGGACATCGATCATCAGTTTTCGTTGGCATCGTTAAACAGGGAGTTGTTTTTTCATGATGAGCATTGCACAAGAAATTTGTTGATGACCGACTTCATTCAGTATCAGAGAAATGCGAAAGGAAATAGTCATTTGTGAAGAAAGGGAGGAATCGTTGACGACTGACCCATAAAAAAATTTCAGCGTCGGCGGGTTTTTCTTTTGTAAGGAGTATCAACGAAGAATCTCGTAGCTCGGTGTCGATCCCCGACTTCCCCTATTAGAAAATGACATGATGGGATGTTTTAGCTCTAAATATACACTAGATACGATGCATTTAATTGATTTATTAATTCCAAGATCGCACATCAGTCTCTAGTTTGTGTGCAGAGCCCAGTGACCGTTTTAACCTGTAGATATAATGCATCTCCCTCCGCGCCTCCACCGTCAACCTATGTAAAATTGATTATAGGGAATTGGTGGTAAGTAGTTTAAATTTTGTCCCATTACTTGTATTAACAACTTGATGCGACTAGTAAGTTCTCTCTCGTTATATTACCCTAAATTATTATGAGCCAGAGCATTCTGCGTGTAAAGAGGTCTGGAATATCTAGAGGAGTGAGACAAATGGCCCGTAGAAGGCTTCCAAGGTATAGTGAGTATTAAGCAACAGAGTTTAGCAAGCATATAGGTATTTACCAGTCTAGTTTTGATTTCATTTCACATATAAATTAAGATATAATATTATTCTATGTGTTGGCCCTAGTTGAGAATCTTTGGTTGTAGGAACGATGCCTCCAAAGAAACCCACTACCAGGAGATCTCCTAGAATCCCAAAGCTGCAAGAATCAGAAACAGGAGAAGGCTCCTCCCCAGCCGCTACAAGAAAATTGGAACTCACTTCCAAGACAACACCCATCATCAAGATGATCACCAAAGAAGCCATCACTCAGCCCTCGGCCTTTGGGGACACAGAGGCGAACATTGGGAACAAGAAAACATTCCCACTGTGGGAAGATTTGTTCAAGGAAATCAAGCACGAAGAATTTCCCGAATATTCCCTGCATAGCGATCCTCACAGGAGGAAGCTGGATGATGAGGTTTTCATCAACATCCACAAGGCTTACCTACACATGGTGGCAAGCAAGACTCTGGTATTCCCTTGCATCGAACTTTTGAAATGGCTTATTGATCACACCGATGCACATAAGTGTGTAATTAATGATGATAATGGTCAAATTGTCGGGGTTTTCTTTCTAGTAGAAGTCCAAAGGTATTACAAGCTCAGGGAGCCAGATGAACTTTTGAACAAGGATTTTGTTGTGAACTTTTATCACAAGCACAACACCAGTAAAATCATGGCGTCCTGGTGGAGAGAAGACAAAAAATCACTAACTGAAACTCCGGCTGGTACCCGACGACCAACCTCAGACAACCTTATATCTATCTAATGGCTCTCCTTTACCAGTTGCATGGAGAAAAATATTGCTCCAGGTTTTCAGAGGCATGGATGCCTTTGGCTTATACTATCGCCATCTCCAGAACAAGCTTCAACTAGGGTGCGATCATCTCCAAACAACTTAGCACCTACATTCTATAGGCTCAGTAGATGAAAGAAGGAAAAACTCCTACCTTTTACATTGCATCTTATCTATTGGACGTCGTCTATGCAAGAAATGTCTTCGCAGGTATGAATCTGAGCTGGCACGCTTCCGAGCTCCCGGTCCATGTATATTTTAGCATCTTGTGGGAGAACAGGTATAAAATATCCTAATCTCTCATTTACGACCAATTTATTGCACCTATTCATTTCTTACTATTCAAGAAAGAGTACCCAAGGTTGTCTGACGTGGCCAAAAAGGTTATATTGAAAGTCGGTCACTGGTACCTGGATGAGTGCGAAACCTACATTAGGTATTTTGGTGTCATAGGAGCACCACATTTTCTACCTTTATATATCCCTGACTGACTGGTACTAGGGGAAATATGTTACCAAACTATCTTGTAGTGTTACAACACTACGTTGGTGAAGGATAAGAAACGAGCATTCATACCCTACGGGTTTCATATCGGCTTCTACCAGGTTAAAGACACTGTGCACCAAACAAGAGGGATTAAGTCAATTGGAATTTCATTTCCAGATAGGACATTTTCGCAAGCACAATCCCAAGGGTCTGGTCTCAAAACATGCATCACAAGTATCGTCCTATTGGCCTTATGCCCATGATCAGTTTGAGGATGAAATCTTCACTGAAAATGCTCAATATTGGTATGAGGTGGTGGCAAGAATGGATGACCCTAGAATAACCAAGTTCAAGGCCATGAGTTAGGAAGAGCAAGCGGCGTCCTTGGATGAAAGAGCACAAAGAGCAGAAGAAATTCTCAGGACTAGGGAAGAAAGGGTAACATTTGAATCGACCAAAATGATGGAAGCTCCCCAGGAAGCCCCTGTACAGAACTGGAATTTTCTCGAAACTCCAGGTGCAAGGGAAAGAGGGACACTATTGCTCCAACATGCTCAACAAATAATGGATCCGGCCCTCTTATCAAGAATTTCGACCAGTAACCTAGAAGAGAGCCCGACAGGGGTAGGCGGCTCCAAGCTCACAGACCCCGGTAACATCAATGGGTCAGATGACCCTTAATCTGCATTGCTGCCAGTCGATTCACCGGTAGGCATGATGACTCAATCTAAGCTAGGACGAGTGTCAATCGAAACTAGTGTGCCTAACCCTCTGTCTGAGTTCATAGATTTATACAGTGATGATGAAAGTCCAAAGGTATCTCACAAAACCTATGTTCATGTAGAAGAAGAAAAAGGAGTCGAAAGTGGCTTAGATACAAAAACGCCCGATGCACCAGAGACCCAAGCAGGTAGTCCCAAGGACAAGTCAAAATTAGACATGTCAATAGAAATATCCCTGTAGAAGGACGTTGGTGATGTCACGACTAGAATACAAACAAGTATTGAGGTTGATCCTGACACATCCATTCCACCTGATACTCAGGTCCCCAATAAACATCAGGAAGAGGTCGGATCCTCAGAACAAAACAAGGAGGTTCAAGAGTCTGATCTTGAACAAATATATACCATCGAAAGCATAGGAAACATGCTTACATGGGGTGACCAATAGATACTAGAGCTAGTAGACGAAGTGGCAGACATTTGTGCGATCTCCTATGATCAAAAGAGGAATGCCATCATGCAAAGGACTGCTAAGAAGAGAAATATTACTGTGGACCGTTCTATTTTGGTTACCACAGAGGAAAGCTTGATCAACACAACAAATGCTTGCATGTTTGAACTAATATAAGTGGGAAGATCTCTCTCTGATGTTTCCTAGGATAGGGTCAGGAGGGATGAAAGAGAACTAGTGGATACTATGAAGGAACTGGAGCACCTGCACCATATTGTTGAGTATTATAAAGGCACCACACAGACTACAACATATTTGAAGAGTGATTTTTTAGGAGTTTACAATGAGTACAAGAAATAAAGAACTCTATTAACTGAAAATATAATTGAATTCTAGGAGGAAACTCTCATGGCTCTCACAGCATGCAAGGAGATGGAATGATGGCATGAAAGAGTGAAACAAGTGGTACAAAGGTTCGAATACATTGAGGCAATCCAACAAGGTCGAGAAAAGGAAGAACATGGCATTCGACTGTTAAACAAAAATAGCCTCGACCGCATAAAGAGATCTGGAGATTACTGGACTAAGATGTCCTAGGATCCACATCGAGAGATCCAAGAACAATATTCCAAGTGCCAGAAGCATTGGGATAAAATTAATAAAGTAATGAAAGATATCAAACTCCCCGAGTTTGAAAACCCCATTGAGTTTATCGACATAAGAAATGTACTCAAGATGTATGCCGAACAAGACTCCCTACGGGCCAAAGAGTGTGCGAAGGTAACCGATGTGAGGCTGGGACAGGTGTAACAATTCAAAAAACACCCGTTCATAGCTAAAACCATGTTGCAATATTTGAATTCCACCTTGATAAAATACCGAGCGCATGCAGTGAACATCGGAGGGATATATGCAGCCCCAATGGAACATCACAGATTCTCGTGGGCCCATACTTGTGAAGAAATTTTTATCAGATGGTCTGATTATGAAAGAATCCACCCTTTTCAAGAAACAACTTGGGTGGACTATTGAAAGACTATCAGATAATGACGCCACGTGGTGATATTTTTTTATTATCTCAAATTGTATTTTATCGTTAATTACTGTTAATTATTTATATTATAAATAAGAACATCGACCAATGGTCCAAAGGTCGATGGTTTGTTGCAAGAACTCTTTTCTTTCTAGTTGTTAAGAATTATTTGGGAGCTCCTATGAATGAAGAAGTCCTTCTGGACTAGAGACAAAGTTGTTTTCATCATATGCATGTGTAATTGAGCCTGGAGAAGAACTATTTCCTATTCAGTTCATGAGCAGATGTAACAAGTAAGAGATAGCGAATATATTGTCAAGTTATTTGGTGCAATTGTTTTTTTTGTTGTTCTTTTCTCTAATGATGGAAATGATGAATCATTGTGTTGATGTATGATGAAGGATTATGGTAGATGAATTATTTTGTTTGCTATTGATCTTATCATATAAATGTTTTCTTCTAATTAGTATTCTCAAACAGTAATTGGATGCTCACATGGTTAACGTATTATTACTAGGTTTGTGGTATAGTATTATTGTTTGCATGTTTGAGCAGCGGGTTATCCCAAGCTCAACCTCTTCTGCAGTAGTTAAATTTTATCTCATCTTGTTTTCTTGGATATTTTAGGTTAAAATATCAACTAGAGATCGAGTGATCACATGGTTAAAGTATTATTACTAGGCCTGTGGTAAGAGATCGTTGTCTGCATGATGGAGTGAGGGTTATCCTGAGCCTGACCTTTCCCATTCTTTAGACTTCCTTATCATTGTGTGGCTAAGTTGGTTTATGCCATATTTTTCTCACATTTATCCTAACTAAAGAGAAAATACCAAAAGAGAAAATCCCAACTGAAGGAGATGCCTCCACAAGAAAACACAAAGCCCATCAATTAAATTGGCCGGATCATGAGATTTGGAGAACCATTCCAATCACAAATGCTGCAGAGTCTAATTGGACCTCGGTGGAGGGTTGGGTTCCTACTGTTGAGTTAAGGGGTTTAAGGCCCATCGACACAACCTAAAAGGTGTATTTTTGGTCAACTTTTTACTTGTAGTCCTATATGCTCATAATACTTCAGGGATCCTCAAGTCCCAATCATCCCTTCCTATGTTGCATATATTTGTCAAAGAATTATCTATAAGTTTACTAAAATATTCTACTGTCTCATTGGCTTGAGGGTGATATGATGTACTCCTCTTATGATGAATTTGAAATTCCTCAATCAATGTTGTAATCGTCTTATTCAGGAAGTGTGTCCCATGATCACTTAGTAGACTACGCAGGAATCCAAATCATGTAACTACATTTTCAAATAGAAACCACACAACAATATCTACGATACAGTCTATGACTAATTGTTGGTTATTTATTCTACCTTTTATACCATTTGAATTATTGACCCAGGGTTCATGTATGTTCAGGTTTCCAGTAAAGCCTCTAAAACTATCAACCCTCCTGGTGAACCAGAAGGCAACACAGCGCACAGAATGCGCTACACAGTCTCACCTGAGATAGCTTTAAATGGGTGGTTGTAAGACTCATGTTTTTATAGCCTAGGATTGAGTATGAGATAGGGGTTCGTTATTCATGGCTAGCTATTATAAATGGTGATTGAAATCTACTATTATTCACGATTATGCACTGTCTTCAAAGGTTATTCCCTTAACATGCCACTGTATTCCATAACAGTATAATAAATCATTCATTAAGAACAACAATTAACTGCTGAAAGAAAGTAAAGACATACATGCATTTATCACATTACATAGATATTACCATGGTTCACCCCCTCCTGGGCTACATCCACAAAGATTTGGAACTTGTCTCTTTTATTATGGTAGTTATGCATCTCCAGCGCCGTGCACCTACAATTCTCCTCAGATGGGTAAGATCTATGTGAGGCAAACTAGATCGCACCAGGCTCCACAACCTGCAATCTAATCCTCAGATATTCCTTCTCTCCTCTCCCCTATAACTCAACAACTTACATAATAGTTCATCACAACATTACATTACATATCGGCTCGTACATAACTAGTATGAACAATACAAAAATGAACTAATCGGGAACCAACCTTACACAAGCAAAAGAATGGAACCCGCTATTATACCTATGTATCTATATTTATTTCTATCGGGCTCTTCAGCCATTTACAATGTATTACAAAAACCCTAACCCTACCAACGTTAGGTATTCCTCCCATGCACGCTTCTTTTTCTTCCTTCCAGCTGTCACTTTCCTTGTGCATGCTTCCTTGCAGGTGCATGTGTTGTGTCTCCCTCTAGCTGTTACTTAAGTTTCTGCATGCTTTCTTTCCCCATGATCATCCTTCTTTCCACTTTAGCCTTTCTTATTTCCACTTTGGCCTACTGCCAACAGGCCCCCAACAATGACATGTGGCTCATCCCAAGCCACCTAATCCTTCTGTGCTTCCTCGGTCTCCTTGGTGATCGTCTAGAACTTTTCCTTGAGCTCTGCTACTTTTGTTAGTGCCTGCGTGGCCTTCTTGTTGATGGTGTCCACTACCTGGGTTGCCACTTCATCATTGATCAATCCTACATATTCTGCCTGGGTCTGTGCTATCTTTATCTTAACTACCTTTTCCTGTGTGAGGACTTCGGCTACCTATTTATGTGTTTGCGCAGTGATGAGTTCTTCCTGCATCTTCTTGATCTCCTACATCCCTTTGACTCGTTCTAGGATTGGTATGGTCTTCTGCTTCTGCTTGATCTCTTGGATCACTGCATTGATCATTTCCTCTTCCTGGTCCCACCATTGGACCTGTGGATCCTCCTCCAAATTTGTCCAAAGCTAAGTTGCTTTATCGAACAAGTCAGTTGTTGTGATAACCTACTGCTCTATCTCCTGCAGCTACATTGTTTCTTCCTATTTCCTTTGCTCCTTAACTGTTGGTGGAGTGGTTGGTGTGAGTTGTTCTCAGAGATTCTTGATCTCCTTCTGATATCGATCAATTGCTTGTGAAATTCGATCAATCTTTTCCTTGGTTACAATTTTCTTGTTCTGTGTGGCTTGTGGAATCTTCTCATAAGTTCCTACCACTTTCTTCTCCAATCCTTTTAGGTGCTCCCTTTCCTCGGTGTCATATTTGACCTTCTCGTAGCCTACTTTCAATTTGTCTTGTTCCTTTGTTGTCTACTTCAATTCGATTAAGTGTCTACGTACGTGAGACTGTACTTTGTGGTTGATGCTCACTTGAAACCTATGTAATGCCCCTGATGGTATTGTTGTTGGGAAAAATACCCTACGGACTAGCAAACTAGGGTCAGACTTGCATGCAGATTTTGACCGTAAAGAAATTACTTCTTAACCTACCACCCAAAACTTAAAACCCTCTTTCACAATACATGCATGGAAAGAAACTACTAACCTTGTTACTGATGTTTGGTGTAGATCCTCCGTTGCGCTTTTTGCCCGCTTGCTTGCACTGCTCCTTCCAAAGATAACCTGCAATCAAGACAAACAACTATGCATGCATGCTACTTCTCTACTTGAGGGTTAGAAATTAAGCATAAATTAAACAAATCATAGATAACTCATGCATTGGGATG
>SNQJ01S0026493.1:75109-105893 GCA_010110895.2 Picea sitchensis | reverse complement strand
TGGTCCAGCTCTCTGTCTAGTTTTATCCAGTATCGATCGTGGTGCATCCGGCAGGATGTTGTATAATAAACCAGACTGAGAATAGATGAGCTCAAACTGTTGAGCCCTCATGATGGCATCTTCTTCGGAGAAAACTCGCAAAGTCGCGACGTCTTTGGATAATTGTGGGACCAGAGACTTAAGGAACCACTCAGGCAGGAATGCTGGTGGGACTGGTACTTTGATTAGACTCTTTCGGCGTCTCCACTCTCGGATATGGTCTGCTGTTGTCTGTTCGAAATTGGCAAGCAACTCTATGCCAGCATCGTATCTCACAGGTAACTGGAAATGGTTAAGGAAAGCCATCACTAGTTCACCAAAAGAAGAGTATCGTGAGCGATCGAGCTCGATATACCATTTCGCGGCACTCCCGATAAGAGTACATTGAAACAATCACAACTGTATGGAGTCATCATTCAATGAGTTAGATAAACACCAAAGATGGAAGGTAGTCACATGATCACCTAGATATTCATTAGGCTTGGCCTCAAAATTTGGAATGTCCGAAGGAAACTTCGTTGGCATAGGAGGCCAACATGGATCATGACAAATAGGATCATTTAACAACCTTGTCAAATCTGACAAGTGTAACGTCGCCAGGAATGGTAGTTTGGGTTGCTGCTGATAGCCTGGGAAAAAGGGTCCTGGAGTTTGACTGGCACCAGGTTGCCAGGAAAAGTTTGGCTGCTGGCCCGGATTCTGGTAGAAACCATGGCCCTGACCAGCATAAGGATTTTGCATCTGTGGAGACATCATCGACTGATTTCCCATAAAGGACATAGGACATTGGGCTTTCATCATGTTTGACTAACTTTGGGAAGGATTACCCCATGTCGGTCATGATGGGAGAGGCATAGTAGTCTGTCTAGGGTTCCATTGAATGTGGAAAGAATTACCCCAGAACGACATTTTAGAGGAGGGAACAGATCCTTGTCCTGAGTTCCAAGGTCCTGCTATATGTGCCCCCGACGCAGGAATAGTACCTTGTGCCGGAGTAGACTGTACAAAAATGGGAGTGCCCCCAGATGGGAAAGCGATGGATGCAAAAGTGTTGTTACCAAACGTCTTGTTCCAAACAAATGGTGATGAACCTACCAGCATAGTGTGCGCAGGTGTTCCTTGACTCCCGGCTCCAAATAAACTAGTGTGTGCAGGCTGCCTGGCGGACTGCTGATGCAGACCACCAAGCGAAGGGGACGAAGGAGAGATATGACCTCTAGTGTAAGGAAAATCATTAAAAGGAATAGAAGTGCCCCCAAGTTGACCTTGCAGAGGAGCGTTAGAGCTCCCTGCCCCCAGACCCAAAGTCTGTAAAGTGGAGTGAGTGAGTGCAGGACTGGTGCCCAAACTAGGCATACCATATGAGAACGGAGGGTCTGTCGCACTAGGTGTGAAGGGAGTTGTGGCCGTTGCAATAGATGGGATCGGTCCACTGTGCGATGTAGTTATAGCCGAGACCATGCTGGCTCAAACCGACGACGGCAAGTTAGGAGATGCTTCTCCTGTGGTAGCAATTGTGGTGGGAATGGAAGAATTCCCAGAGGAAGTAATAGCGTTTGTTTCCATAGCTGTGTGAGGCACTGACAGGCTTTTGTAAAATCAGATTGGTACAATAACCAGTGGCCAAATATCAGTGGTTGGGGTTTCAACCGAGCCAAGGTTGGCGGTTGATTCCTCTGGGAGTTGTTCGGGCACAATGGTTTGTAACCCGGTTGCTTCGAAAGACCCTTGTTGGTCTAGCTTCCGCCTTAATGGTGGCAGGGGTGGCTCCAGTATAACCGGCGGTAGGCCCAAAAGCCTTCGTGACCGGCGGAGCTTGGGATCCTCCACTGTGTGAGAAGATCCAAGACACGCTAAGGTATTCTACATGTTCAAACAGTAACACACACTAAAAAAGAAGCCCCTAAGAGATAAGACAAGCAGACTCTAAACTAGTTAGAAGAACAGTTACAACAACCAACACTAGAGAAACTTATCGGTGCAAGTGCAACTCGAACACGGAAGCACCCTCCAGGTATACTCTGCAAAGTGTGGACCGATGTCTGTCCTAGGTACCACGGTATACCCCCGCAGTCACTTGTGTATGTCCCTAAAAAAGATTGGCAACTAGTTTGCCAGCACATGAACAGTCACTAGGCGGGTACAGTCGAAAGTCGGGTAGACCATAATGAGCAGGGTATCAAGCCCAAAACCTGTCAAGGGTATCAAGAGAAAATGGTCCGAAAGACAACTAAGGACCTCGAATAGATTCGAGACCCATGAAGCCCCATGGCAAATGCAAACGACGGAATCCCAAAACAAGCCCTCGATATGTGTTCTCCACTACGCTTGGTCCGGCTTTGGAGGGGTTATCTCCACTACCTTTCTGCACGCGACCTCTTGTTTATCCCCTGTGTTAGAGGGGGGTCCCGAATAACTTCCATGAAACTGGACTTCTACACTCCCTATCACAGACTCTAATGTTTGGTTTTGAATGGCCTTGGAGAGTTTCCTCTCCAACCTAATCCAAGGCCTTAGTCCTGAACTAGTGTATGAACCCTACAAACAAAAAGTCTAATAGATTTTAAATTAGCATTGCTTTTATGGGTTTCCTTACGTCATGGGATATGAAGGTGAAACTGATGATGTGTAAAACATAAAGCAAAAACGAATGAAAAAAGCTGGAAACAAAAAACTTTTACTAAATGAAAAAATCAACAACTTTTCACAAAGAAAGATTTCTTTTTCTTTTCAATTTTTCTAAGATTTTATGCAGCAAACATAAAGGAATTTCACTCGACTATGAGCTACTTATGCTCTAAATGTACTGCAAAAAACTTATGAGCAAAAAGACTTCTCCCTAGCTATTGATGTAGAAACACAATCTTCAAACAAAGAAGAAAATGAAAAGATTTTTTCCTCTTTTTTTATTTAAGTGCTAATCAAGCAACAAAGGGAAAATACCGATAGGCACAAAACCAAGAAAGACAAATTCTGGCTTAAAGAACTGATTGCAAAGAATCAAAGTGAAGGCACACAATGGCAATCAAGAAAACAAAGACTCTTACGCTTGTCTAAAAACCATAAAACAAAATTTTTCTTTTTATGTTTTCTGTCAATTATCAACTAAGAAAAAGCAGGCTAAGGGTAAGAGGACCTAACCTACTGACTGTTCAACCCCTAGACTCAAACACCTGAGAGGAATACTTCTCATCAAAGGAGGGGATGACTACCCCACTCTGATTAAAAAGTAGCCTATCAAGCACGCTATTGTCACTAAAATAGCACGCATGCAAACGCGTGCTGAGCTGAAACAGGCAGTGTGTACACGTGATCTGACCTTGTACAGGCCGCGTGTATGTATAAATTCTAAGACAAAAATAAACATAAGCAGACCAGACCAGGAAAAGGCCTTTGGTATTGATAACCAGGGTCTCTTGAAGGCTTGGATGCTTCTTCTAACAGAAAAGAAAAATAATTGCAAGGACTAACAAAACACAAAAAGACAAACTGAGACATGACTGTGAACCAGCAAGACTTAGATAGGATCCAAAAAACCCCCTGAGAATGTATAATTCTGACAGGGAAGAGGAGGAATGCCTCTCAAGTTCTCTGAACTCCTCTACAGCTAGCATTCACACATGGGTTGTAAGAGGTTAGGGCATGGATACACGTGTGCAGGCCTTCTGCAGGCCGCATGTACCTTTGTGTGTCCCGACAATTACCGTCAAGCAACAGTCAGGGAAAACTGGTATAAAGAACCAGGCTCCCTGCTAGCTTACGCCTTACAGAAAAAGACAGGCAAAGAAACAGAAAATTTAATCTCTTAAACTACCCAAAAAACTCAACTAAATCTAGAAACCCTAAGGAGTATCTTCCCCAGTATGGTTGCCAACTCTGTTGTTGGGAAAAATACCGTACGGACTAGCAAACTAGGGTCAAACTTGCATGCATATTTTGACCGTAAAGAAATTAATTCTTAAACTACCACCCAAAACTTAAACCCCTCTTTCACAATACATACATGGAAAGAAACTACTAACCTTGTTACTGATGTTTGGTGTAGATCCTCCATTGTGCTTTTTTCTCGCTTGCTTGCACTGCTCCTTCCAAAGATAACCTGCAATCAAGACAAAAAACTATGCATGCATGCTACTTCTCTACTTGAGGGTTAGAAATTAAGCATAAATTAAACAAATCATAGATAACTCATGCATTGGGATGGGAAAAGTATTCTTTTATTTTTTTGAAAAATGAATCAACTTACAATCAAAGTCGAGACTGGCCACCGCTCCTTGATCCTGATCCTGGGCTCCTCCTCTTCTGTCCTCCAACTGCTTTGCATTAATTCTCCTTTGGCTTGAGGAAAGGCTAAAGGGTTGGGACAATGGATTCGGCAAATGGGCAGAGTTTCTTCGCTATATTTTTCCTCATCCAAATGGTACCCCTACCCCTTCTTTTATAGGCTAGAAGGAGCTAGGGTTTTGGACAAACCCTTGGCCATGCATGGCTGGGAGTTTCAGTTAACTGACCCATAGCTTTTTGTTTCGTCGGCAAATTTCCTCTTTTTGTGATTTTTTAGGTACATGCGGGCTGTAGTGGGCCTGCCAGCGTGCACACGCGTGCAGTAATGGGTTAGGACGCGTGGCCCTTGACTCAAGAGGATTTTCAAAGAGGTTGTTCAGCAAATGTTTTGGCAATGAAGGGATATGAATTAGCCTGATGCTAGGTAAGCATGTGTGGTGAAATTTAGGGTTATAATAGGTATCCTTGGCAACACAAGTTGGATCTTGTTCAAGTCTTTCAAGGGTGTCTGCCCCACAATTTCTTCCATGCAAAGCATGCTAGGGTTGATATGGAATGTTGTCTGTGGCTGCAATATCTCCTTGTTTGTTTGTCAATCTTCCTCTTGAACTCTTCCTTCTGTCTATGGTGTTGATGGCTCTATGCCCCTATTGTGGCTTTATATCTGTGCTTCCCCTAATTTCTTGAGGAACACCCCCATATCTGCCAACTCTTTTTGTAGTTTGTCCCTGTGATGTGTTGCATGGTCGAAGTCCTTTGCTAGACAATCCTGAACCATTTTGGCAATCATTTCCCCATCATCCTCTATGATTGTATAGTCTAGTGATGTTCATTTTGCCTTTGATTTCTTGCATGCACCTCCTTCTTGCATGAATGGTCTCTTAGTTCCCCCTGATTCTTGTGTGTTGGGAATTGGGGCGGTCTCGTGCGCTCCCTCAGCCTATTTCTACTATTCATTGGTCGACTGTGTAGTATCTTTATTCCCCTTATGGGTTCCTGTCTTATTTGACCCTTCATTTTCTTGATTTGGATTTCCTTGGCCCGTTCTTGGTTTCTTGGGCACTTGGATTTCCGAAGGCTGCATTTCCGCCTGCTCTGCCTCTCCTTCTGTTGTTCTTTCTATTATTTCCTGGGTAATGGTTTGGATCCTCCATTAATCAAGCCATTCATTGATGACCATGTAGATGTCACCCTCTATGATGGAGTAGTGCATCTGTAGCCACTGTTTAGTTGGATCTTTCCTTACTTGTATCCACATTGTTTATCGTGTGGCCTAGAAATTGGCGATGTCCACATATTCTGTGACAAACTCTGGTGTTATTCTCCATGATCGGCTGATGGATTCCTATATTTCTCATAGGTATGCTTAAAATATGATCCCATTCTCCCTCTTATTCCTAGCATGTGGACCATCTCTAAGCAATAGGTATCTTGCACCCGCTGGTTGTGGTCTAGTACAAAACATTACATACCCTCGTTCTCGAGATCCCATGAAGGCTATTGGGGTGATCAACCATGAGTAATGAAATTATGTGCCTAGGTCCCGTGCATCCTTGCAGTCCTCTTGGAATAAGTTCAATAAATATGGCACCCAACTCATTGAGGTGCCTTCAGCGCACTGAGCTGCAACTGCAATGACTCCAGCTGGTAGTTCCTCTTTGCGATATTTTCTTATCAATTTACAAGTTAAGATTTTTGCACCCAATTTTGGGGCTTATTTTTTTATTCGTTTGATCATGATGCCTCTCGTTCCTCTGGCGGTGTGATACTTATTCTTCATTTCTTCTGCCAGTGATTTCTCCTTGGATTTGTCATCTAGAATCAACACAGGATCCATACCCTGGGTTGGTAACCCTGTTATTTGTGCGATAAGCTCGACAGTTATGGGGACGGGTTTGTCCTGCCATATCTCCCCTCCATGTGTGACTACTAACAGTTGCTTGACACATGTTGTTGCATATTGGCCTATGCCAAAATGTGGTAGGTTCAGTAGTCCTAAGATTCATGTTTTCTCCAGCCCAGTTTCCCACTAGTATGGCTGGCTAATCGGTTCTCCAAGTTGAGTCTTGCCTATGGTCTGTATAAATACCCTCTGTGCAAGTTTCAGGAACTTGGTCTCATCTGACACATCGTGGTATGAATATTTGAGCTTCCCGATGTGGCCCAGTAGCTCTGGTCCTACCTGTACTCTAGCTGGTATGCGTGGTAGAACAATTTCTGTTGCAGGTTTCTTGCGGGGTGAGATCACTATTTGTACTTTTTTGTTGTGCTGCGGTGGTTGGTTCGAAGTTCTAACAGCTTTTGGTTGCCCCCCCATCAGCCATTTCAGCCAAGTCGAGGAATATTCAGTGGTCTCCCCTACTGGTTGTCCTGAGATGGTCATTTGAGACCCATATGGGTCCACTGTTACTTTCGGATTCTGTGTCATTTCATTAACTTCCAGGGTTGCTTCAGTGCTTTCTGGTTGCACTTCCTTTTGGGTTTCCACTTCCTGGATCTGATGTTGCTGTGTCGCTGCAGGTGTATCCATTTTCATGGCCTGTGCTTCTGGTTGTTGAATCTCTTCCATAATCGGTGTAGAATTTATCAGTATCGTCGATGGGGATGGGATTTTGTCGATATCGACAATCTCCGACTGTTGTTATTCATTCTCTTCCAATAGTCCTCGTGACCTAGTTTGAACCCTAGTCGGTCTGGCAGTCTGGATCGCTTCTACTAGCTTTGGTGGTGACATGGTGATGACTGTTGAACATTTGTTGGGTTCGAATAACTTCTCTGATCTATGTATTCTCACTCTGTGCATTCTGGCTACTATTACTCTCTGTCTGTTCTCCTTTCGTGAATGGACTAGTTTCTCCCATCCTTGCATGTTGTATTGGCTTGCCATGAAGCTTGTCGAGGACATTTTCTTCCTTATGGTTTTAATGCACTATAACTGTGGGTTCAATTCATCTATGGTGGTTTTGTACTTTCCATTATGCTTTCTTTTTTGTCTCTAGTTGGCATGATTAATGTGATGTCCCATCGATCCTTGTCGTCCTTTAATTCCACACAGTGTTGTCCTGTCATGCTGCTTTTGCTGACTTTCCTTTTCTCGCTTGTTTCCCCTTTGTATATCTGTTTTTATTGACTTTGCCAAAAAAAAAATTCTAACTTCATGTCGCCTTTCTATTTCTAGGGTACTGTGCCTTCGTTAGTTTGGTTTCCTTTTTTATATTTTTTTTTACTACACGGTGGGTGGTCAATTGTCCTTGTACAGCTTCAGTCGTCTCCCATTGATCATTCCTCCGAGTTCTCCGCCTGCTAAATCTCTTAACTGTACAAATCCTCTGTCTATGATAGATTTTACTTCGTATAGTCCTAACCAGTGCATTATGGGATTTCTTGAGTGATGAAACGATTTGATGTCATACATCAATACTACATCTCCTTCCTTGAACGTTTTCTTCTTGATGTATCGATCGTGCCAAGCTTTGTCTCTTACTTTCTACACTTGTTGATGGAATCCTACCAATATTCGGTCTTCCTCCATGGTCAATAACTGATTCAATCTCTCCTGTACTGTGCCTCATTCTGTCATTTGTGTGATAGATTCTACGCGCAAGCTGGGTACTAAACATTCTAATGGCACTACTTCTTATTGTCCATAAACCAGTTTAAATGGTGTTTGCATTGTCAAATTTTTGCATGTAGTCCTATAGGCCCATAATACTGTTGGTACTTTGAGGTCCCATTCATCTCTGTTGACGTTACAAATATTTTTTAGTGAATTCTCCAGAATTTTGTTGAAGGATTCCACTGTGCCATTTGCCTATGGATGATACGGTGTGCTCTTTTGATCATGAACTTCAAACTATTCAGTCATCGCGTGGATGGTGTTATTTATGAACTTCAAACTATTTAGTCATCACGCGAATGAGTAAGCCTCATGTCCTCCCACGTTCTCTAACACTTCATATGTGAACGGTGTAGGGAATGGGTCGTGAAGGCATGCATCTTTCAACTTACTCAAGTCGACACATATCCTGATCCCTCTTCCTTGTTTCTTGTCCTATACTACCATTGGGATTATCCATTCTGACTCATCAACTAGTTCAATGATGTCGGCTTCGAGCATCCTGTCGATCTCATCTTTAACTTTTTGTTTATATATAGGGTTCAGTCTGTAGGGTTGTTGTCTAATAGGTCTCGCTTCAGGTCTGAGTGGCATATTCATTTCACCCAGTTCTCTGGCTATGCCCTTTGTTAGGGTCCTATGATATAGTCATCTATTCTCCAGTTACTTATTTGGAAATTTTCTCTGATCATTTTGAGAATGTATGCATGATAAGAAGTTCAGGAGTAATGGTCCAGTGGTGTATCTTGTGTCTCAAAGAGGTGTCCAGGTATATCTAAAGTTTGCAAGTGATGATTTTAAACTATTGAATGTAAAAGTTCAAATAAATATCTTTCAGTAGCTAAGGGTCAAATTTTTATGTGTTGTTAGCTGCCAAAAGTTTCTAGTTTTGACAGCTAAAAAGGCAGGGGCAACTCTCAGTTAGCTGCCGAAAGTTCCGTTATGAACAAAAAGCACAAAGATCTCCTCAGATCAATGAAAATGGATTCTTCAATGATATCAAAGCTGTCCAGAATGATTTTATGGTTATGAATCATCATCAATATGTTTTTTTCAAGTTCAAATCGAATTATATTTAATTTTTATAAGTCAAAGCATAACCTATTTCTTGGGATTTTGTTGTATTTTCCCTAGTTTTAGAATAGAAGACAATAGGAAAAATTAAGTTGATTTTGAAAATACAAGAGATTGTTTTGTTCAGAACAAGCTGAATAACAATAACCTCTCCCAGAATTTACACAGGTGTCAGCAATTGGGATATTCGAAGGGATCTTTGAGCCCTATTTTTCAATTTTTCGGATTTTGTGATTGAGACATATTTTTTTGAGAAGGATTCCAGTGATTTGGAGATGAATTTCAATAAACAAAAAGAGGTTTTTGTTCAAGATAGACTCTTCTACAAAAACCTCCTCTAGTTTTGTAACATCTATTAATATTTGAGAGATATTATCTCATCTTTGACCCCCATGTTTCAAAAAAAATTATCCACTTTTTATGGTAGGCAGTTCTAAAATTCAGTGTAACTATTGCTATCTTAGGGAAATTGGTTGGATTCGACCTCCTAATCTTGAGGGGTGATATTTCCTATATATTAATGTAATTTTAATGCAAAAAGGGGTTGTTCAGTTAGAAGGGCATGGAAGGATGGCATGGAAATGTCCCCATCCACTGTAGAAATGTTTCAAAAACTGTAAGTGACTGTTATGAATGAATACAAAGGAATTATGTTTCTAGATTATTGTGTCGTTTTTAAGTGGTGAAGATTTTCCCCTAATGTAACTTTTTATTTTCCTGTTTCACATTTTTTTTATTTCTATATTTTTTATGAGAAGATGATGTGCAGGATTTGTTCTTAACACCCTGTGTTGGCTCAAAACAATATTTATGTTTTCTTCCAAGTTTGAAATGTAGAATTCGAATAAAGCTCTACTCTACATTTGAAATGAACTTCAATCTATTCTTATTTTCCCATTTTATAAATCTCAAAGGATCCACTGACATGATTACCCTGCCTGGTTACATTTTTTCTTAGTTATTCATTCATTTAAACACTTTAACTTTTGACTCCATTTTTCCCAAGGGCCCTTTTGTTGTCTCAACCAAAAACTCCAAAAAACAAATCCTATTCTACATATCTAGCCTAAGACCCACACTCAAACAAATCTAAACCTGATAGAGAGATCTGTCTCTGAGTCTTGGAGGGATAGATCCTCGACTCGAAGTGGCTTGTGGTTACCCCTGCCAATTTTCGCCTTAGCCTGGGAAATTATAAGGTGATAACATAATGGAAACCATACTGGGGATGAACTTTAAAGGTTCTCTAGAAAAGTATATCAGGTTCAGATTTGACTTCTGATGGTGAAAAAAATCCAAACATAGGAAGTAGGGATGATTTTAAGGATGAAAAATTATTTTAAAATGTAGAAACCTTGGCGAATATTACTAATCCTTCATATGTCAACTATAAATGTTTGGCAATATTTTTGTAAAAATATTCAAATTTCTAAGTATTTTATATAGTTTTTATAAAATTTTGGCGATTTTTAAGGTAAAATAATTGTATCCTATAGAATTTCGGCGAATTATTTTTAAAATAACGAATCTCGTTTTTGGAAAAACCATGGAAAATTAGCCCATGAGCGAAATTTAGCCCCTAAAATCATCCCTAATAGGAAGGATGTAACCTTCACCTGGCAACTCCATTGTTCAAGATCCTGAGCTTCAAATTTCAGAGCGACTCCACTAGTAAAAGAATCCATAATTGTAGAGAACTTATGGTGACTCCATTTCGTTATTGATTGTTTTCAAAATGAATTCAAGAATATAATGAAGATATGATCCTATGGGCATGTCAAATATTCCAGGTTTTTCAAATCCCATGCCCAACATCGATTGGTTAAAATATCTTTCAGTGTTTAAAGATAAAAAGGGAGATGATGTTGTTATACATTTATTCAGGTTTCATATGCACATCCGTAATCTTAAAATCAAATTTATTGAAGATTGTCTTATGAAAATGTTTGTGACAATTTTGGAGGAAAAGGCTATATCTTGGTATGAAAATTTACCAGTTGCTAGTATATGTTCTTTAAAGCATTTTCATACTGTATTTTATGACAAATACAAAGAAGATTATCCATGTTTGTTGTTGGTTCAAGACTGCTGGCATAATTTTGAAAGTTTTATTCAATATATGGAAGATTACTATGACGACGATCATTTCATGGAAGATGAAATACTAGAGGCTTTAGAAGAAAGGCCTTTTCAAAAAGTAGAAGCCTTGCTTGAATTTTATCCCCCTCGTGAAGAAACAAATGATGTTTGTTCTCCAGATGTTCATGAAGTTTCTGCACAGGAAACAATTCTTCCAGCAGTACAACAAACTAATCAACCATAGTTTAAGGAAGAAATTCAGCTTCCTGAACTTGATCAAGTAGAGTATAGCAGTGAAAATCAATAGTAGTCCGGCGATCCATAAAAAGAGGCAGCATAGCTTAATTGTCTTGATCCCCAAGAACATATTCAACAAACAATATTTCCTTAAGATATTAAAGACCAATCAGATTTGCATGATGAAGACCATCTCTCAAATTCTCTTTCATGTTGTATCTTACCTCAATTTACAACCCTTGTAGAAAATCATAAAAATTATCAATCATTAATTTCTTCCTTGGATGTGAATGAAGTAGCACAACATATTGTTATAAGTCATGTTCCTTCACCCCAAAATTAATGAGATTTTGCAACTCCCTTGCAAGTTTCTGTGTAACAAAGAGAATGATAAGGAGCACTCAGAGCACTTGACTATAGTGGATAATGAGGAAAAACAATTTTCTCCCTTTCTGTTTGAAGAGAATCAGTTTCAACACATAAGCAAGGCAACCGTTTGGAATGAGGTTTGTTTTCCTATTACAAATAATCCAAAAGAGCTTATGTTGCATGTTTACCATGATCCTTTGGTCAATATATGGAAGTCATTAGTGAAGGAAGAATTTACCAGGTTAATCAATAGAGCTATTGAATCCAGTGGAAAAGTTAAGTTGCCATGTTTTAAATTTATTTTTCTACCTAGAGAGGTGGAATGCAAACTTCAATTAAGTATGCATTTGCTTGACTGGTTGCATTGGAAGTTTGTTATTACTTGATATGGTAGTAATTTTATCAAATTAGAATAGGTATATGAGTGCAAATAAGCTCAATACTCTGATAATTTTTTCATTTTCAGTTTCAATATTTTCTGTCATAGAGGTTTCAGGATTGAGCAAGATGTAGGTTTTGGGATCAACCCACTGAATAAAGTACTGGTCTGCATGTTCAGATATCTGATATTCTTGACACCTCCTAAGGATATTCCATCCCCAATTCGAGCCTATGTTAGGGTCCTATGATATATTCATCTGTTCTCCAGTTACCTATTTGGAAATTTACTCTGATCATTTTGAGAATGTCTGCATGATAAGAAGTTCAGGAGTAATGGTCTAGTGGTGTATCTTGTGTCTCAAAGAGGTGTCCAGGAATATTTAAAGTTGGAAAGTGATGGTTTAAAACTCTTGAATGTAAAATTTCAAAGAAATATATTTCGACAACTAAGGGTCAAATTTTTATGTGTTGTTAGCTGACAAAAGTTCCCAGTTTCGACAGTGAAAAAAGCAGGCGCAACTCTCAGTTAGCTGCCGAAAGTTCTGTTATGAATAGAAAGCACAAAGATCTCCTCAGATCAAGGAAAATGTATTCTTCAATGATCTCAAAGGAATCTAGAATGATTTTATGGTTATGACTCGTCCTCAGTATGATGTTGACAAGTTCAAATCAAATTATATTTAGTTTTTATAAGTCAAAGCATAACCTATTTCTTGGGATTTTGTTGTATTTCCCTAGTTTTAGAATAGAAGACAACAGGAAAAAGGGAGTGGATTTTGAAAATCCAAGAGATTTTTTCTTCATCACAAGATGAAGAACAATAACCTCTCTCAGAATTTACATAGGTGTCAGAAATTGGGATATTCGAAGGGATCTTTGAGCCCTATTTTTCAATTTTCCGGATTTTTTCATTGAGACATATTTTTTCAAGAAGGATTCTAGCAAGTTGGAGATGAATTTAAAAAAAACAAAAGAAAGGGTTTTGTTCAATATAGACTCTTATAAAATAACATCCTCCAGTTTTGTAACAACTATTAATATTTGAGAGATATGATCTCATCTTTGACCCCCATTTTTCAAAAAAATTGATCCACTTTTTATGGCAGACAGTTCTAAAATTTAGTGTAACTGTTGCTATCTTGGGGACATTGGTTGGATTCGACCTCCTAATATTGAGGGGTGATATTTCCTATATATTATTGTAATTTTAATGAAAAGAGGGGTTGTTCAGTTAGAAGGGCATGGAAGGATGGCATGGAAATGTCCCCATCCACTGTAGAAATGTTTTAAAAACTGTAAGTGACTATTATGAATGAATACAAAGGAATTATATTTCCATATTCTTATGTTGTGTTTAAGTGGTGAAGTTTTTCCCTTGATGTAACTTGTTATTTTCCTGTTTCACATGTTGTTTCTTTCTGTATTATTTATGAGAAGATGATGTGCAGGATTTGTTCTTAACACCCTGTGCTGGCTCGAGACAATATTTATGTTTTCTTCCAAGTTTGAAATGTAGAATTCAGATAATCTCTTCTCTACATTTGAAATGAACTTTGATCTATTCTTCTTTTCCCATTTTATAAGGCTCAAAGGATCCACTGACATGATTACCCTACCTGGTTACATTTTGTCTTAGTTATTCATTCATTTAAACACTTTAACTTTTGACTCCATTTTGCCCAATGGCCCTTTCGTTGTCTCAACCAAAAACAAATCCTATTCTGCATAGCTACCCTAAGATCCACACTCAAAATAATCTAAAACTATCAGAGAGATCCCTCTCTAAGTCTTTGAGGGATAGATCCTTGACTCGAAGTGGTTTGTGGTTATCCTTGCCGATTTCCTCCTCATCTTGGGAAATTACTGGGTGATAACACCCTTCATCTCTGTGAATGTTGTGGGAAAGAGGTCATTGTATTCACGTAACAATTATGTGATACTTTATACTATTTGATCATCCCAGTAATTTCCAATGTTGGTCATTTTGGGGTGCTCGGTTGTCCCGATGTTAACTTTATTTACCTTGATTGGTGCGGAAAAGAATTTTGATTCTATGGGTGGTCCTTTCACATATATTTCTCCTTCTGCTTCTTTGATTTGAATATTGCATGGATCATCTTTGATGCAGACCCCCTATCCCTCCTGAGGGCTGCGTCACCTCCCAGTCAGGATCTTCTGGTTCTGGAGCCGAGATGGCTCTTCTGGTCCTGAACTGGAACCCTTCGAATGAACACACAAGTCCCTTCACTAATGCTCAGTTGGCTTTTCCAAGCGCCAAGCGTGAGCTCCCACAGCACATGACCAAGGGCCATGACCTTGCACCAAATCAAAAAGGGCACTTATCGAAGACCGAGACTTCACAAGTCAAGCAACCAGTTCCTTTGTCCTCCAAACCTCCAATAGCCGAAATGCCGAAATGTCCCAGCACTTGTTCTTCGGGATTTCACGTTTTGTGAAATCAAGACACAAGGAATATCCTTGTTCCTTGGAGTCTTCGATCGCTGAAAAGCTGAAATGCCCCAGCGCCTTATCCTCTGGGTTTTCGTGAATCGCGACTTCAGGTTTCGCGATTTTGGGAAATCCGGTTACAAGGGATACCTCTGCCCCTTGGAACCCTCGGTGGCCGAAATGCCGAAATGCCAAAAGGGATGATCAAGACTTTTACCAAAAAGGAATTTCGGATTTTGTGACTTTGGGGATCCTGGTGCAAGCTCCTTGACTCTTCAACTCCCAAAACCTGAAATGCCAAAATATCGATGAATAGGACTTCACAAATCAAGTGTCCCGTCCCTTCACTCTTTGAGCCCCTAGTTTCCAAAACACCGAAATGAAGAAATATCCTAGCGTTCGATCAACAGCTCACAATGATCCCTGGGATCGACGGTTCCGATCAAATCGTGACTTCACGATTTTGTGATTCAGGACTCTAAAAGACAAGAGTCTCTGTCTTTCCAACTCACGGTACCCAAAATCCCAAAATGGACCAACGGTCCAGATCTTCTTGTGATCAACGGTCACTAATCCTCTCGAGATTTGGGCGTCAAGAATCCCTTTCCACTAACCTCCTCGTAGATCCACCTGATCCAATGGTCTTCAGGGTTTCATAATTTCTCCTCGAGGACTCTCCACTGTTCGTCCAGGTCTCCGGGATCTCCCCTCCTAGATCTACGCAGCATTAAAGTCTGCACTCCTTCCTCAAATCGGACAGTCCACGAGATTTTCCACCATGATCCAATGCTCGACGATGTTCTTCCTCCTGAGATTTTACTCTCTTCAGACTTAGAAAATTTTCTAAGTCTTCGAAGACTCGGTCTTCACCTCTTCCAGGGAATGAGTTCCTAGATCTCGATAACACTTCCAAAGTGTTATTCCTCCTGAGCTTTGTCTGGTTCAGACATCGATCTCCGACGCACTCCTTGTGTCTGAGGGATTTTGATAACTTAGATCCATGGTGTTCCTCTCTGTCTCGATGCACACCTTGTAGAGCTTATAATGAAGATAAACAATTGAAACTAGGAAAATTCACAGTGCCATCCACTTGTTCATGAAAACAGAAAATAACAGGAAAATGCACACTGTCCAAACACCACACATTTGGATCAATTTTCCATTCTGTTATATTCACAAGTGCCCAATGGCTACAAAATACATTCAAAATTACAGTAACTCAAAACATTTAGATCTCCTGCTAACTCGCAGTTCTCTCTTACAACTAATTTTTCTTTGTATTCCAACTCTCTCTAACTGGGTGTACAAACTTCTACATAACTCAAAAATGTTTCTAGATTTTTCCCTTGGCTAATTTCCTACTCTAAAATTCATCCTACACTATCTTAGTTCAGTCGCATTCCAGAGCCGAAGTGGAAACTCCTGCTCTGTTTACAATTTTCAAAACGTGCCTTAAAGGGTAAAATTCAGCACCGGTCTTAGCATGCTTCCAAAGGTGAATTCTGGCACTGAGTGAAGGTAGATTTCCAAATTGGCTGCAACTGTCAACATTGAATTTATGGAAGAACTCACACATGTTGAGTGGTCATGTCTCTACGTGCTTTCCAATGATGCTCTTGCATCATACTCCCCTTGACAAAAATTCATGGACTCATGTCCATGAGCTCCTCTACTGATTTTCCCTGCTTCTGGATAGCAGCTTCATTTTCCCAATTGGCATCTTCTATTGGGTGTCCCTTCCATTTGACCAGATACTCAAAATAAGTCTTTATCCTAGTCTTTTTGCTAATCCTCTGATCCAGAATTTTCTCCATCTGTGTATTTTCTGCCACATGCATCTGTTTCTCCCACTAAATATTTCCTTGATCTTCTGACCCTTTTGTGTCATCTTTCCTGTAAGGATATAGGTTTGAAACATTGAATATGGGTGAAATTCCCACACCATCTAGAATCTCGATCTCATAGGCGTTTGCATCAAACTTCCTCAAGATCTTACAGGGTCCTATCTTCTTCATCTTCAATTTGTTATATGTTCCCCTAGGGAACCTTTCCTTCCTGAGGTGTGCTAAAACTTGATCTCCCACTTCAAATTGAAGTTCCCTGTGACGCTGTTCAGATCTGTGCTTGTATTTCTGATTAGAACTCTCTAACTGTCCTTTGATCTGGCTATGGAGTTGCTCCATCTCTGCAGCAAAATCCTCTGCTCCAGCACTCCTAATATCACCCTGTTCCATGTCTCTCAACTCAGACACTCCCCTGGGTTGCATTCCATAGAGTATTTGGAATGGGTTTCTTCCAGTGCTCTTGTTTGGTGAGTCATTGTATGCAAATTCTGCTTGTGGTAGAATCTGATCACACTGGTTATGGTGTTCAGTAACCAAGCTTCTCAATAAGTTTCCCAAACTTCTATTTACCACCTTAGTCTACCCATCTATCTAAGGGTGATAAGCTAAGCTGAAGGAAAAATATGTCCCCATCTTCTTCCACAACGTCCTCCAAAAGTGACCAATAACTTTTGTGTCTCTGTCTGAGACAATGCTCTTGGGTAGGCCGTGAAGTCTCACAACTTCTCTAAAAAATAGATTTGCAACATGTGTTGCATCACTAGTTTTCTGGCATGGGATGAAATGTGCCATCTTTGAAAATCTATCCACCACCACAAATATGGAATTGAATCCATTTTGTGTTCTTGGCAATCCCAACATGAAATCCATGCTTATTGCATCCCAAGGCCTCTCTGGTATTGGCAATGGTTGATACAATCCATTGTTTTGTCTTTTCCCCTTCGCATGTTGGCAAATCCTACATCTTTTCACAAATTTTATCACCTCTGTTCTCATACCTCGTCAATAGTATGAACTGCTCAACTGTGAAAATGTTTTATCATGGCCGAAATGTCCAACCAATCCTCCACTATGCTTCCCCTTCAGAAGATTGTCCCTCATTGAGCATCTTGGTATGCACAATTGATTTCCTCTGAACAACAATCCTTCCTGAACCATACTCTGTCCACTGACTTCTATCTCTCAGTACAGGGCTTGTACATGCCTCATAGGCCTCCTTGAAATCTATATCATCACAATACATATCCTTAAGGTGTTCAAACCCCAAAGTCTCCACCTGGAATTCTTGTAGAATTAAACATCTCCTGCTTAATGCATCAACAACCTTGTTAGCATTCCCAACAATATGTTTTATGACAAAAGTAAAATTTTGCATAAATTTGACCCATTTTTCATGCCTCTGATTCAGTTTTTCCTGTCTGGTTATGAATTGTAAATCTTGGTTATCACTATACAAGAAAAATTCTTGTGGGACAAGATAATGCCTCCATTTCTTCAACACTTGAATTATGGCATAGAACTCCTTGTCATATGTGGAGTATTTCCTCTTAGTCTCATTTAGCTTCTCACTGAAATAGGAAACAGGTCAATTGTCCTGACTCAGAACTGCTCCTATTGCAACTCCACTTGTGTCACATCTTACCTGAAATGTCTTTTTGAAATTCAACAAGACCAGAATTGGTTGTTATGTTATCTTCTCCTTCAGTATATTGAAGCTCTTTTCAGCCTCCTCTGTCCATTTAAAAGACTTGTGCCACTTCTTCACTGTATCCATCATTGGTGCACAAATCCCACTGAAGTCTCTAATGAACTTTCTATAAAAACTTGCTAAACCATGAGATCTCCTTACCTCGAACATGCTCCTTGGTGACGACCATTCTCTAATCGCTTTCACCTTCTCTGGATCCATCTTCAATTCATTCGAAGAGATTAGGAAACCCAAATAAATGAGTTCTGTCTTCATAAAAGAGGATTTCTTCAAATTGATCAACAACTTCTCCTGTTGTAGCCTCCTCATTACTATCGTTAGGTGTCTCAAATGCTCCTCTTTAGTCTTGCTAAAGATCAGTATATTGTCCATATATACAACCACAAACTTGCCAATGAAATCTTTCAGAATTTAGTTCATCAGCCTCATAAAAGTGCTCGGGGCATTCGTTAAGCCAAATGGCATAACTAGCCACTCATACAGATCTTAATTCATCTTAAAGGATGTTTTCCATTCATCACCTTCTCTCATCCTGATCTGGTGATATCCACTTTTCAGATCTATCTTAGAAAAGAAATTTGCTCCACTCAAGCAATCCATTAAGTCATCCATTATTAGTAAAGGAAATATGTACCTGATGGTGATCTTGTTGATGGCTCTCGAGTCTATGCATATTCCCCATCCTCCATCTTTCTTTGGGCTTAACATAGTTGGTACTGCGCATGGGCTAAAACTTTCTCTGACTAAACCCTTATCCAACAACTCTTGGACTTGGTTCTTCACCTCCTCATTTTCTCGAGGTGTTAATCTGTATGCTGCCTTGTTTAGTAGGCTTGCTCCTGGTATCAAGTCGATATGATGAATGATACTCTTGATGGGTGGCAATGAGTTTGGTAGCTCATCCACCACTCTATCAACCAAATTATCTAGCAGCTCCTCAAATTCTTCAGGTAAATCATCCACCGATGTACTCATAAGGATGACTCCGGGCTTCCTCACAACATCAAAATTCATCTCCTATTCTTCCTTGACTTCTTTTAGGATTTCCTTCCCACTCATGAGAAGTATGCTTGTGTTGCCTTCCTCTTTCGCACTCTTCTCCTCCATTGGCAGCAACATATGCATCCTACCATTCTTCTCCAATGTATATGTATTCTTTCTTCCATCGTGAATGAAATTTTTGTCAAACTACCATGGTCTTCCCAATAGAATGTGGCATACATCCATGGGAATTACATCACATAGGATTTCATCTTTATATCCTCATATTTTAACTTCAGCCAGGCATTGTTTAGCGATCGTTGCCTGGTGTCCTTTTTGTAGCCATGAGACTTTGTATGGCCTTGGATGTGCAATTGTCTTTAGCTCCAATTTCTCCACCATCTCTGTGGATACTAGGTTGTCAGTACTCCCACTGTCAATGATCACCTTGCATACTTTGTCCTTAGTCTTGCAAGCTGTCCTGAAAAGACTATTTCTCTGCACTGGCTTTTCAATTTCTACCTCTGGTTTTAAGAGAACTTTTCTCAACATCAGGGATGCTCCATCCTCTACTCCTTCTGCCTCAACATCTCTTCATTGTGCTTCTGCAATGTGAGCTTCTCCTCCTTCCTTCTTCTTATCGGGACATTCCCAAGACATGTGCCCTATCTTTCCATAGTTATAGCACCTTACTCCTCCTCTGCCTCTTCCTCTAGAAGAGTTTCTTCCACCATTCTATATTCCTCGTGAAATTCATCCTCATTCTGAGTGATTGTGTGGTTTTTCAGCCTCGTCCTTAGACTGATGTGCTCTGTCATGGTTAAATCCCTTACTTTTGCTTGGGATCGAGCCTTTACCTCTTCCTCGTTTGTTCTGTTATCTGGCTAGCTTCTCCTCCTCCTTCAACGCAAACTGATAAGCATCTTCCACAGTCCTTACTGACATCATGCTAAGCTCATCTTGGATTTCATATCTCAAGCCATTTATATATCTGGCGACTTTCTCTTCGTCTCTCTCCTTTTGTTCAGTTCTGATGTTCAGCCAATAGAACTCCTCGGTGTACTCCTTGACTGTCATCCCTTTCTGTCTTAGGTTATGTAGCTTCCTAAATAGATTGATCTGGTAGTCTTTGGGTATGAACTTATCCTTCAGTTTGGCTACCATCCTGTCCCAACTCTTTATCCTCTATTTTCCTTTAATTCTCCTCTCATCCTATAGTTCATCCCACCACAGTGTTGCATGCCCTTTTAGCCAGGTGGTTGCCTGCTTCACCTTCTTCTCCTCATTGACATCTTCATAGTCGAAGTGTTTGTCCATGGACCTTATCCAGTCCAATAGTTCTTCAGCATCTAAATTTCCCTCATACATGGGGACCTCTATCTTAGCTCTTCCTCCCAATCTGGCAACTTCTCTCAACAAACGTTCTTCTGCAACATCCTCTCCTACAACTTCTTCAACCTCAACCTCTTCACTTTCTGCATCACTAACATCCCCAACATCAGGTGCTCTCCTCTGTGTTGCTTCCATTGTTTCCAATCGGGCATGAAGCTCTCACATCTCCCTCTCTACAACATGGTTGGATAAAGGTGGATCTCATCTTCTTGGTGGCATTATGTCGACTATCTATCACACACAGAGTATAGCTCTGAGTTCTCTGTCTCCTTTTTTTCCTCCTTCGCCTAAAGTCTACAGACAAAAAAAGGCTCTGATACCACCTGATGCAAACCCCCTATCCCTCCTGAGGGCTGCATGACCTCTTGGTTAGGATATTTTGGTTCTGGAGCCAAGATGGCTCTTCTAGTCCCGAATTGGAACCCTTCATATGAACACACAGGTCCCTTCACCAATGCTCAGTTAGATTTTCCAAGAGCCAAGAATGATCTCCCATAGTACACGACCAAGGGCCGTGACCTTGCACCAAACTGAAAAGGGTGCTTATCGGAGACCAGGACTTCATGAGTCAAGCATCCCGTTCCTTTGTCCTCCGAACCTCTGGTAGCCGAAATGCCGAAATGTCCTGGCACTTGTTCCTTCAGGATTTTTCGTTTCGCGAAATCAGGACACAAGGAGTATCTTTGTTCCTTGGAGTCTCCGGTCGTCGAAAAGTTGAAATTCCCCAGTGCCTTATCCTCTGAGTTTTTGTGAATCACGACTTCGAGTTTCACAATTTCAGGAAATCCGGTTACAAGGGATATCTCTGTCCCTTGGAACCCCCGGTGGTCGAAATGTTGAAATGCCAAAAGGGCTGATTGGGACTTTTACCGAAAAGGAATTTTGGATTTCATGACTTCGTGGATCCTAATGCAAGTTACTTGACTCTTCAACTCCCGAAACCTGAAATGTCGAAATACCAGGGACTAGGACTTCACAAATCAAGTGTCTCGTCCCTTCACTCTTCGAGCCCCCGGTTGTCGAAACGTCGAAATGCTGAAATATCCTAGTGTTCGATCAACAGCTCACAACAATCCCTGGGATCGACGGTTCCAATCGAATCATGACTTCACAATTTCACGATTTGGGATTCTGAAAGAAAAGGGTCTCTGTCTTTCCAACTCATGGTACCTGAAATCCCAAAATGGACCAATGGTCCAGATCTACTTGTGATCAATGGTCACTACTCCTCTTGAGCTTTGGGCATCAAGAAGCCCTCGCTGCTAACCTCCTTGCAACTCCACCTAATCCAACGGCCTGTAGGGTTTTGGCATTTCTCCTCGAGGACTCTCCACCATCCGTCCAGGTCTCCGGGATCTCCCCTCCTGGATCTACGCAGCGTTAAAGTCTACGCTCCTTCCTCAAATCGAACAATCCGCGAGATTTTCCACCATGATCCAATGCTCGACGATGTTCTTCCTCTTGAGATTTTACTCAATTCATACTTAGAAAATTTTCTAAGTCTTCGAAGACTCGATCTTCACCTGTTCCAGGGAATGAGTTCCTGGATCTCGATAACACTTTCGAAGTGTTATTCCTCCTAAGTTTTGTCTGGTTCAGACTTCAATCTCCCACGCACTCCTTGCGTCTGAGGGATTTCGATAACTCAGATCCACAGTGTTCCTCTCTGGCTTGATGCACACCTTGCAAAGCTTCCAATGAAGAGAAACAATTGAAACTAGGAAAATTCAAAGTTCCATCCACTTGTTCATGAAAACAAAAAATAACAGGAAAATGCACATAGTCCAAACACCACACATTTGGATCAATTTTCCATTATGTTATATTCACAAGTTCCCAATGGCTACAAAATACATTCAAAATTATAGTAACTCAAAACATTTAGATCTCCTGCTAACTTGCAGTTCTCTCTTACAGCTAATTTTTCTCTGTATTCCAGCTCTCTCTAACTAGGTGTACAAACTTCTACATAACTCAAAAATGTTTCTAGTGTTTTCCCTTGGCTACTTGCCTACTCTAAAATTCATCCTACACTATCTTAGTTCAGTCACATTCCAGAGCCAAAGTGGAAACTCCTACTTTGTTTACAATTTTCAAAACGTGCCTCAAAGGGTAAAATTCAGCACCGGTCCAAGCATTCCTCCAAAGGTGAATTCCAGCGTTGAGTGAAGGCGGATTTCAAAATCAGTTGCAACTGTCAACGTTGAATTTTTGGAAGAACTCACATGTGTTGAGTGGTCTTGCCTCTGTGCGCTTGCCAACGACGCTCCTGCATCAATCTTCATTTGGTTCTTCTTCCTGTACATTGTAACATGACAATAGTTCCTTGATTGTATACTTATTTTGTTGTTTCTCTTCTGTGAGAAATTCTATTTATGGTTCTTAGATGAATATCACTCCTATGATCCATTTGAGGGTTGCGTCTATGTTGGGGTTCTCATGCTCGAATGAGAAAGTGACTGTGATGTTCTGTTGCAATGTCCTCCATGTGGTAGTTCCTTTGCACAATTCTTGGTCTGTATACTAGTTCGTTTGTCCTCTAGTGTATGTATGAAGTGATGAGGCCATTCCTCTAGTGGTGTCATTTTCCACAACGTTCTATATGGCTCCAAGTGTTCCACTAGTGCTTTGTGTCCTTCATATTTCTGTTGTGTATTGTTTTTCTGTCCTGCATCGAACCTTATGCACAATAACCTCTTACATTGATACCAGTCTGTGATTGTCTCTTTGTGTGCACCCCACCATCTTGTCGGTGTGGCCTTTAGTGATAAGTCAAGTTCTAACAGTCTCTGGTTCTCCAACACTACATCTTCATATTTTGTCAAGAATGTTTCCAAATCCTTTATTCCATGGAAACTGGGTGGTTCTTTGATTTCTGTGCCTACCCATTTCACTGTGTGGTTTATTCTTGCACATATTCTCGTGGATACTTTGTGTAGCCTCTGCTGCCAGTTTTCCAACCTAGTGTCTGAGTCTGTCACACAAGAAGTAATTCTCCGCCAACTGAGTACCCCATCTGCAGTTGGGTTTATGTAATCCTCATCATGCGCAGTTGTTATGTACAACTGGTTGATTTCCTCAAAGTCTAGGTAATTAGGTTCTACAAACCTCTCCCCTTCGGATCAGTCTAATGGCGCAATGACCCTGTATTCTCCAGACTCAAATGTCATTTTCATGGTCTTCAAATTGATTATGGCCTGGTTGTCAAATGCCCAATCCATACCAAGCAATGTCGGGTAGGATATTGTTTCATCTACTATTTAAATGACCTCAAAGTCTGCTTTAGTGCGCACTCCATCAAGATCTATTGTCACTCCTTTCAGTCTACCTATTGGTAGGACTCCGTTTTGGTTTGCTAGTTTCAATTGAACTGGTGAGTATCCCAATGTGGGTTCTCCCATGCATTTCTATGTCTTATTTGGTAATGCATTCACTTTAGATCCTAGATCTAGTATAATGTCTCCCATATTGAAATCCCCAATGTTAGAATTCAGTCTGAATTCCCTACTCATTATTTTTTTTTTATGTAGGTGATTAATTGTTTTAGGTTCTATCCTTCCTTTCGTCTCCCTGCTACTCTTTTCTAAGATGTTTTGCAATATTTTCACAAATGATGGATCACTTAATACTTGCACACATGATTGCAAAAATATTTTGATTGTACTTACTTGTCCCATGGGTTTCATCCTGTTGGTATGTTCCAGTGATGGAGGCATATCACATTCTAGTGCTTCCCGGTGTTGTTGTGTAGTGGAAGTCGACGTTGTGTCCTCTTTCTGAAATTCTTGTCTAGCCTCCTTAAAGGTCACTTTTTATTTTTTCACATCGAACTGCTTTCTTGGTTCGATGTTCTTCTTTACCCATTGGTTCTACACTGGTTCTTGTTGAACTGCGTCATTGCCTATTTTATCTCCTTTGCAAGTAACTATGTTGATATTTCATCCTTCATCCCTTGTTTCGACTGAAATCCACTGAACATTCTGATTTTTCTGGTTCCTTTTTTCCTGAATCTTCACTAGTAGTGTTGGACATTCCTCTGTATCGTGGTCTGATGCACGACAATACATACAATTTGCTAGTGGAAGCATACATTCCATTGCATAATGTCCCAGTTGCTGGAAATTGTGACATGTGACTGGTCCTCTACCTCATCTTAAACCTCCTCTGGCTCTTCCTTCTCCTCGATAGCCTGCTTGATCACATCTCGATGCGTTATACTATGGTTCCTGATTGTACTCTGTGGTATTGTACTGGGGATGTGTTGGGCTATACTGCGGCTGCGTGTTATTGTATGGTTTTTGCACATTATTATACTAATGTTGCACAGTGTTGTATGGAGCTGGAGCCTAATTGAACTGTGGCGTTTCTTTCCCAGTCATCATTTCAGCCTGTACCCTATATGCATCTGATGTTATTTCCCACATCAGCTCCATAGTTTTGCAATCTTTATCATCGTGGCCTACTGACTTGCAAAAGGTGCAATATGAACTCTTTGGAACTGTCTAGTACTTTTGCATCATCATGCAGTGATAAGGGTCGTGACCTAGTTTCTTGCATATTTCACACCATAATCCTCCCATTGGTAATGGATCGGCATTCATGCTTCCATATACTACATGAATGTTAAACATTCGTTCTTGTGGTGTCCTTCCATCCTACATGTGGTACACCAAACGACTTCTCATTTATCCTTGTTCTTATTCTAGTTCAACTGAAGCATGAGATTCATTAAATCCTCCTTCAATTCTTCAATAGCTGGGTTTGTCTACTGGTACTGGTTCTCTTCCAGTTGCAAGTCTGCCTACAGAGCCTCTGCCTGTGTCTGAAACTTTTGTTGTCGTAAAGGGTATTTTAAGTGTTGTAGTATTGAGTTGACAAGCAGGTGTCGATGTTGCATATCAGTCATAAGGTATTTTATCTTTCCCTTCAGTCGCTTGAATCTCTGATCAATCTCCCATATCGACTCAACTTATTTCTGTCTTATTTTGATCATATCGTTCATGTACTGATCCTCCGAGCTCGACTTCTGGACTCATTAATCAGTAACTTCTTAATGTCTTCCAGTGTCCTTGTTGTCCTCGGGGCACTATTTGTGTCTAGGTTCATGCACTAGTTTAGTGCGCGGTCTCTTAGCATAATCACTAGCTTCCCAAGTTTGGTATCTTCATCAGTGATTTGTTTTTCTTCCCAGATATTTTCACAAATGAAAAAATGTTTCTCAGGGTCTTCTGCTGCTTCTCCTCAGAAGTCTGGTAATCTGATGGTAGGATCGTGTCCTGCCATTCTGAATACTGAACTACTACCTCCTCTGTGCAGTGTAGATACTTGATTAGTTTTGCATGAACTGGCTCCTCTAGTTTTTTCTCCTTGTGTAGATGTACTTCCTGCTATTGGACTTCCTCCGAACTTTGGTTGTCTAAATGGTGGTGTTCTCTTTGGTTTATTAGTCACACATGGGTTTATGGGTTCCACACTAACATTAATATGGATAGGATGGTTGCCTTCTCCTCCCGTTCTCGAACCTCTTGTTTTCCTCTCATATGTTGCATAAGATTTCAACAATTTTCTCCATAGCCTGGAGATCCTCTACCTCTTCCTTGTCACTCGACAAGAATTCCATCGTGGCTACAACTCTCTTATTGGTATTCACCTTATATTGGTAGGGTGCTCTGCTACGCATATTTCCTGATGACACTAAGATCCAATTGATCTAGTCGTCATCCATCATGATCGGGTAAAAGGGTTCCTCCTCCTTCTTGTCTTTATTCTTACCTCCTTCCATTTATCCCCTCTCTGTCAGTGTTTTCCTTCTTCCCCCATGCATGTAGGGATGTTTAGTTGTCATATTCCATTTTCATTGCCCCCTTTTTATATAACAATATCTTAATAAATGTATACAATGATCGAACATACCTTCCTTGAGGTCCACGTAGAAATTCTTGCTCTGTTGCATTGTATGACTTCATTGTCTCAACTGCAAACTCTGTTATGAACCCTGCAACAATATTGTCAAGCCAGAAGTCTACTGCGTGGGTGAATTTGTTGTTCACCTTCTGTAACTACTCAATCTGTATTGGGTCCAATCTAGCTGTTGAATCTAGTTTGTCGCATGGTTATCCTTCAACCTTGGTATCCACTCCTGTAGTAGATGCGGAAAATCACAGAAAAATACTTCGTGCAAATCAGTAAACACGTATTTGTCCATATATTTTTGGGGTGTGATTCTAGGGTTTCTATTGTCTTTTTGTGCAAACTCTAGTTCTTTGGTTCTCAACCAACCTTCGATTTCTGATTTTGTGGGGTTCCACGATCTCAACATCCCCTTCTAATGGCTCATTGCTCTCTTCTTTTCTTTTTTCTTTTCTCACTCAATCTATGTTCTCTACTCACTCCTCCTCTTGTTCCTTCCAATGGAAACATAGTCATTTGTTGGTTATTTATTCTCCCTTTTCTCATGTTTGATTTATTGACCTAGTGTTCATGTCTTTTTAGGTTTCCAACAAAGACTCTAAGGCTATCGGCCCTCCTGGTGAAGCAGAAGGTAACATAACACACAAAATGCATTGTGTAGTCTCACCCAAGATAGCTTTAAATGGGTGGCTGTAAGACTCAGGTGTTTACAACCCAGGATTGAGTAGGAGATAGGGGTTCGTTATTCAGGGCCAACTATTATAAATGGTGATTTCAATCTACTATTATTTGTGATTATTCACTGTCTTCATAGGTTATTCCCTTAACACGCCACCATATTCCATAAAAATATAATAACTCATTCATTAAGAACAACAATTAACTGTTGAAAGAAAGTAAAGAGATACATGCATTTATCATATCACAGATATATTATCATGGTTCACCCCCTCCTATGCTACGTCCACAAAGATTTGGCTCTTGGCTCTTTTATTATGGTAGTTCTGCATCTCTAGCGTCGTGCACTTACAATTCTTCTCAGATGGGTAAGATCTATGCGAGGTGAACTAGATCGTACCAGGCTCCACAGTCTACGATCTAATCCTCATATCTTCCTTCTCTACTCTCCCCTATAGCTCAAAATCTTACAGAATAGTTCATCACAACATTACATATCGTATCAACTCGTACATAACCAATATGAACAATACAAAAGTGAACTAATCGGTAACCAACCTTACACAACCAAAAAAAGGGAACTCATTATTATACCTATGTATCTATATTTGTATCTATCGGGCTCTTTAGTCATTTACAATGTATTACAAAATCCTTAACCCTATCGATGTTAGGTCTTCCTCCCATGCACGTGTGTTGTTCTTCCTTCCAATTGTCTATTTCCTTGTGCATGCTTCCTTGCATGTGCATGTGTTTTGTCTCCCTCCAGTTGTTACTTCAGTTTCTGCACGCTTTATTTCCCCATGATCATCCCTCTTTCCACTTCGGTCTGCTACCAACAATGATGCTTGTTTTCCCCATCTGGTCAAATACTCTGTCACAATGATTATATACCTAGCTCCTGATCTTATCACTGGTGGGTTAATCGGTCCAATGAATTTTGTCTCCCATTTATCAAATGCCTACAACGTAACATGTGGGTGAAAAATCATATCATCCCTTATGTATGGATTTCCCACCCTTTGAAAAACATTGCATGCCTGATAGTATTCTTTAACATCCTTGTGAAGTGTGGTCCACCAAATCCTTGGGCACAAAATATTCTACATAGTTTCTTTACCTGTATAGTGGCCTCCTACAATTCCTTCATGCACTTCTGAGAGTATCATTGGCATTTCATGCTCTAACACACATCGTCTTAATATTCCATCCAGGGATGATTTTAGGGGATAAATTTCGCTCATGGGATAATTTTCCATGGTTTTTCCAAAAACGAGATTCTCTATTTTAAAAATGATTCACCCAAATTTTATAGGATAAAATTATTTTACCTTAGAAATCGCCAAAATTTTACAAAAACTATATAAAATACTTAGAAATTTGAATATTTTTACAAAAATATCGCAAAACATTTATAGTTGACATATGAAGTATTAGTAAGATTCGCCAAGGTTTCTACATTTTAAAATAAATTTCTATCCTTAAAATCATCCCTGATTCCATCTGCACCTAACTTGTATAAGTTCCCTGCAAGTAGATGGTAGTATGTTGATTTAAGAACCAATTGTTTCTTCTGTGCAACTATCATGTCTGATGAGGCCATTCTTATACTTAAAAATTGCACAATTTCTACGAAGTAGTCATCTGCCATTTTAATTGCAAATAATTGTGCATCTGACAAGTTGTCATCTAGATTCCCTGCATATTCTCCTGATAGTATGCACGATAAGTGATCTGGTCCTACATTTAACTTCCCTAGTTTCAAAAAAACCTCAAAATCATATTCCTGGAACAACAACAACCATATGCATACTCTTATGTAACATCTCGTTATACTGAGCACACATATATTGACTTATTATTCAAGGACACTTGTGTGCAAGTGATCCATTTATGGTACATTATGATTTCATTTCAATTATGAGTTATATATGATGATGAGGATGTATTGTGATTTATTGTTACTTTCAAATCTATATGTATTGACATATATTATTGGTGAGTTCTCCTGAGTGTGCAGGACACATGACAGGTTATGGATGTTGATGGCATCAATGGACTTCCTTGGACTCCAGATTGAGTCAGGGAGTGGATTGTATTTTGTTTGATTATTTCATTTTACACACATGTGATATATGATTGATTACAATATGATTTACGTATATGTATTATTTCCACTGTTCTTGTCAGTGGATGCAGGCTTGATGATGCTTTCTAATCTGACTCACATAAGGAGTAAAGGGGTCATGCATAGAAACCAAACATTTGAGGGAGAGTTGTGACAACATCGCTATCACATCTTACTAGCACTCCGTCCGTGACCTAAATTGTAGGTTAACGATTACCTAGTTTGAGAGGTACATTATGTCGTGAGGGAAAACTCAGACAGTCGCTCACAAGGAAATCTAAAGGGTGCGCAATAAGGAAAAATCCTTATTCCTTAGAATCCCTTAGTCTCTCACAAGGTCGGCCGAATGGAGTGTTGACTCCAAGGGTTGGAAAAAATTCCAAAACCAATCAAAGGTGAGTGGTACCCTTGGAGCATGAAGGTTCGTCTTGAAGGTCACGTCACGTAATTAAATTATGAGTCAATTAAAATCTAGACGACCTAGAAAATATAATGAAATATTTAGAACTTGTCAGAATATAGTATTAATTAATCATTAAATTATAAATTAGAATCCTAACAAGAGTCTAAGCCTAAGACTAAGACTAATTCTAAGTCTAAGTTTAATTAAGGGACTAAATAAAATATTAATTAAGTCAAAATATTTGACATACAGTCAAACTATAGGAAAAAGGGGAATAAAAATTTAAAGGTTGGGTAAAATGCACATGTGTGCATGAAAATAATAAAAGGGATTTTTAAAATAGAAAGAGATTAAAACATGAGAGACTAGGTGTAGACATAGAATGGTATCTTGAGTCAATCTACCACTAAGTCTAACTAAAAGAAGAATCCTAAACCAACCCAAACTAAGATCTAGTTAGGGGACACTCATTAAATGGGAATTTGGGGAACTAAGAGACATCTAAGAGAAAAAATAGGAACACATTGGGGAAATGTGAAGGGAAATGTCTTTTAAATAAAATAAAATGGTAATTACTTGTGCAACTTGGGGAGAGTGTGACAAGTTTGTTTGACAACATAGGTATTCCAACAGAGGATGAACACCTTCAGTAACCACTCACATAACTAGATCAAAGATCAACACACTGATGTTTTCACATGGTAAAACCCCTACAGGGAAACATCCACGGCCCCAACCAACGCGACCACTTGGAGCATCTTATTAATGCAAAAGAAAAAGATTACAGAGAGATTTTACAAGAGAGTTTTTCAAAATTGATCATTAGAAAATGACCCTCCATGCTCTTTAAATAGAGATCATGGACCAATCGGGTGTTAAGCCATGGATCAATGGTCTTTAAGATTGAGGAGAGTATGAACCATTGAATCACTCTATGTTGGGAACATATCGTGATCGTCAGATTTCCTAACTACAAATGCATACTAATGCATACTAAAGAAACACACTAAGAAACACACTTTTACCTAATGACACATTAGACCAAGTAGATCTTAACTAACTCCTAAGTTTCTAAATATCCTAACATCCCCCCTTAAGAAAAACTTGGGATAGGATTGAAGGATTTACAATGGGGGCACAATAGGAGAAGGAAGGCAGCATTATAGCCTATCCCCCCTTAATGACAGCTTCATCAACTCCTAACATAGATTGA